>ML257256.1:0-64032 GCA_005239495.1 Nicotiana undulata | reverse complement strand
GGGTTTGGGGGGAACATGTGTGTTTTTTTTGGGGGGGGGGGGGGGGGGGGGGTCGTCGGGAAGATGACCGAAGGAGGGGTATCATCAGAGAAGATGACGAAGGGTTGAGGGCTGGTTCTTTTTTTTTTTTAATTAATTCAGGTTTAATCCACATGTCTCTTTTTTATTCGTCACTGTGGCGAGTGAATTACACGCATTGTTTATGTTTTGCTTCTTATGATTTTTGTGTTTAAATGACACATTCGAGGTGTTGTTGGAGTGTTCAAATGGAACAAACTAAAGATAGAGTGTCAAAGTAAAAAGTGCGGACAACTTTAAAGGGACGACGATGTATTCTACCTATATTATATATACACGAGAGAAAAATCATGCTTAGAGTGTGTGAGGAGACTGTGACTCTTGAGATGAATGTAGCAAAGGGGCACAAAAAGAAAAACCATACGCAAGTGTTGAGTGGAAAGTGAAGAGCTCAAAAGAGAAGGATGCAGTGAGAGAAAAAGATAAGTGTGGGTACTGCCCCAAGAAGGTTGAGAAAAAGCTGTCAGCATGGATGTGTGCATTAGTTCGGAGGCGAGGAATGGAGCCCGACATCGACTCAGACCACGACTAGATGTCCAGGGAAGTTCCTTTACCTTATGCTTTTTTATTGTGTGTCATGGTGACATGCCACAATCTAAAGTGTGGGGTGGGGGATATTTTTATGCATGTTTGTATGTATACTAGTTCCTTTTTGCTTAGTCTTAGTAGTTAGCGATAGAAAATAATTAAAAAAAACATAAAGATTATAAAAAGTTTTGATTTTTCCCAACGATGGTTATCATCGACAAGTTTCTTGAGGGATTAAAGTAAAAGAAAAAGATAAAAAGATTTTCTTTTGTTAGGTAGTGTAACAAGTGCCCCTTGGTTTTTCTTTGTGCCGCAGTTCTTTTGTAAGGGTTTTTATTTGTACCGAGCGTAGTTAGTTTTTCTAAGTAGGAAACCTTGTGCTGTGATTGAAGTAAAGGTAATATCTCTTGACTTTATTATGCTGTGAGGATAGTAAGTGATTTAGTTGTGATGCTTAGGCTTAATTTTTCTCTTGCATAAGTACCTTAAATTGATGATCTTAACTTAGCTTGATTGATTTAACTAGAGTGTCTTGATAGTCCGATCTTGAGTGAGCTATGTGCCACGTGTGTCTGAGGTTTTGTATTATTCTGTGTATTGCATTTGATGTCTAGAACTTGCCAAGTGTGTTTTCAAAGAGAAATAGTAGTTTTATTCAGTCTTGGAAGTGATATAGGCGTATCTTTGTTGAGCCAGTTATATGCTTTTACCCACCTAATTGTTATGTATCTTAGTTAACAACCCTTTTGAGCTTGTAATCTCATTTCTTTAGCAACCATATTCCAAGCCTTACCAATTCATTTTAATTGACCATCTATTTGAACCCTTTACCTCTCATGAGCAGTTGAGTTTGTTATGAAATTTATAAAAGTTGAAGTGTGGGTAGTTGGTTTGGCTTTTGAGTGGAACTAGTGAAATAATGATAAAGGTGCATTGTTTTTGAAAATGAAGAGCCACTTGAATTGAAAAAAAATAGTTGTATGATTGTGAAAATATTCCTTGATAGTGGTAACTCTTGATGTAATTGTTCTTAAAGAAGTTGGGAGCTGATGAATATTTATGTGAAGGCGGAGTTATTGTTTGACATAAGTGTGGGGTTTTGAACGGGTAAGTTGTAACGACCCGGTCTGTAGTTATGTAGAACTTGCATTATAATTATTTTTATTGACTTATTATAAGTTGGTTATACTGTTATTGATGTGTTAGAGTTGGTAGACTTGAAATCGAAATGGTCGTAGTGAGAGTTTAGTCATTTAGTCTTTAAAAATAGCCTTAAAGTTGGAAAAGTCAACTGAGAGTTGACTTACTGGTAAACGACCTCGAAATGCACATTTTATGGCTTATATAGCTTTGTTAGGTGATTTGGGACTTAGGAGTATCTTCAGAATAATTTTGTGATGTCTGGTGTAGAATTAGGCTTGAATTGGCGAAAGTTAGTTTTTGGTGATTTCCAGTCGGCAGTGGAAAATAGGCTATCGAGGTCGGAATGGAATTTTGACAGTTGGAACAGGTATGTAATGTCATCTTGGATATGTCTGCAAAAATTCAGGTCAAACGGAGTTGTTTGGATAGTTTCGGCATCGTTGGTGGATTTTAGAAATTTCAAAGTTCTTAGGCTTGAATCCGATGTGATTTCGGCGTTTCGATGTTATTTTTGGTGTTCCGATGGTGCAACTAAGTTTGAATGATCATATGTGACGTGTTAGTATGTTTGGTTGGGGTCCCGAGGGGCCCGATATTTATTTCGGGTGGTTAACGGGCATTTTTGGCCTTAAGAAATCTGATGTTTTGTTGGGGTAAGTGCAACAGAATAATGTTCACTGCGATCGCGAGGAATGGTCCGCGATCGCGTAGAGAAATTTGGAGCCCGGTCATATTTGTGCATTGCGATTGCTGGAGACTGGTCTCAATCGCGTGAGGTGAGGAGATTATGCAGTGCGATTGCGTAGTCCTAGTTCGCGATCGCGTAGAGTTAGCCAGGCGCGTGGGGAGCGGGGCCAGTTGTTCTTCGCGATCGCGTGAGCCGGACTGCGATCGCATGGGTTGAGGTTCTATTGAACTGCGATAGCGTGGGCTTTGTTGCGATCGCAGAGAGATTTTTGTGGCAGCAGAAGATTTTTTAATCGCGATGTGGGTCCCGCGATCACGATGGATAAATACATGGGCAATATAAAAATAAACCTTCTGCGACCCCTACATATTTTTACACCATTTTTGAACGGGAAAATAGCTTGGAGGCGATTTGGAAGAAGGGAAATCATTGTTCTTCATAGAGGTAAGTACTTTGGACCTTAAAACGCGATTATAGGTGATTAAAGAACATAATCTCAGTGTTTAATTCATGAAAATCAGTAGAAAATGTGGGGTTAGGGCTTGAGATTATGAGACCTTTAGGGGTCGATTTGAGGGGTCAAACGAACTCTGACTTTAGCGTTCTTTATATGTACGGATTCGTGAGATGATGAAGAACATTTTGGTATAAAAATTTCTGAGTTCCGGGACGCGAGCCTGGGGGTCGTGTTTTGTGCTTCAAATCAACACTTTTCAATTGGAATTCATTGCTTAAGCATAATTTGATTATAAAGGTCTGATCTTTATAGATTTGGAGCGCTTAGAACTGGATTCGAGAGGCAAGCGTATTGCGGAATAGTTTCCGAGATAGTTTGACGTAAGTAATGTCTTTAAATCCTGTCCTGAGGGTATGAAACCCCGGACTCTACACCCTTTCACGGGTTTTGGAATACAAAGGTTGGAACTTTGGAAATATATTCCCTATTTAGACAACTATTGAGTTGCAAAATCGATTTTAAATCCTATGCTCAATAGTATTGTTATATTTTGATATGATTTGGGTTGTAAGCCATGTTTGGGGCCTAGTGCCGATTTGCTTACCCGTTGGAGGATGTTTTTACTATTTTCCTCACTAATATGATATGATTTCACTCAGTCTTTTCTCAATAAATTGTTTTGACACTCAGAGTATTTTGATACTATTTCTTGAAAAATGAAACACTATTTTTGGGTCGAGAACCCGGTATATTTATGGCCTGAAGGGTATGATGAGAGTGTCTGACTGAGTGAGGATGCGGTCCTATATTGTGAGGATTATATGATACGAGTGAGGCTGCGGGCCTATATTGTTTGTGATTTATTCCATGTTGTGGCTTGTTATAGCGCTTGGGCTGTAGGAACCCCTCCGGAGTCTGTACACACCCCCAGTGAGCGCAAGTACCTAATAAGTGATGCCCGCGGGGCTTATACTGAGTGATTGTGAGGTTGCTTGATGGGAAGAGTGACTGTGAGGTTGCTTGATGGGCAGAGTGACGGTGAGGTTGACTGATGGGCAGAGTGACTGTGAGGTTGCCTGATAGGCAGAGCGATGGTGAGGTTGCCTAATGGGCTAATACTCAAAGAAATTGTTACGTTAAATGATTATGGCCCGTTGGGCAGATTTATGATGATTTGTACTGAGTTTTTGAACTATGATTCACTTCGGTTTTTTTCAAACTGATTTTACTGAGAATTTTATTGAGATATACTTATATTATGCTTGTTTTCAAAGGATTTCTCGAAACTAGTTTTGAACTTATGTATTTGATGAATACTACTTGGTGACTTGGTGTTTTACTAGCTTTTGTGAATTGGTGTATCTGCGCTGTGTGTTTTATATTTCTCATACTGTGATTTATTTTCATTACTACTGAGTTTGTGTACTCATAAAGACTCTCTGTGCCTCTGTGCACAGATTCAGGTGACGGTCCGGAGCAGTAGTTGTCCTTGTTCGTAGCAGCAGCTTACGGGATTTCGAGCTAGCTGTCCAGCGTCCACAACTTCTCCATTTCCCTCCTTTTTTAGTTTTTGCATTGCATTCCTAGACTTAGTTAAAATAATTAGTAGAGTTAGTTTTATTTCGTAGATGCTCGTGACCATGTTGACTCCAGTCTTAGGAGGTGTTGTTTAGACTGTTAGATTATTATTGGGGCGCTAAAAACTTAAATGATTTATTATTTTGCGACATTGCTATTTTTATTGAATTGTGCCTTATTATAAATCGAACAAATGCGTAGTAATGTGATGGTTGGCTAGCCTAGTTCCACGATAGACGTCATCACGGCCTGTTAGGATTTGGGGTCATGACAAGTTGGTATTAGATCTCTAAGTTACATAGTACTCAACGGTCATGATCAGGTTCAGTAGAGTCTTGCGGATCGGTACGGAGACGTCTGTACTTATCTTCGAGAGGCTGCAGAACTCTTAGGAAAAATCTCAATTTCTTGAACTCTTTCGTGCCAATGTATTGATCCTTCAAATCTAAACTTACGTTGTTTCATTCTTTCACAGATGGTGAGGACACACAATACCGATCAGGGTGACCAGACACCAACCAGACCCACAAGGGGTCGGGCCATGGTAGAGGTAGGGGACCAGCCCGCACAGCAGTCGGGATAGTACCCCAGGATCCCCCTATCGTTCAGGATCAGGTTCCCGCCGATGGTTCTCCAACAGGATAGGCTCAGGCACCGGCAGTGCCTATTGTCATTCCGGGTCTTCAGGAGACCCTGGCTCAGATATTGACAGTGTGTTCCAGTTTAGCTCAGGCAGTTGCTATGACCACTACTGCCACTGCAGCTCAGGCCGGAGGAGGCAATCAGACTCCAGCTGCCCAGACACCTGAGCAGGCTATACAGGGTGTTCAGGACTATGTGGTTCCAGCTAAGCCCGAGGATGAGCAGCGTCGGTTGGAGAGGTTCAGTAGACTTAAGCCTCCGACTTTCAGCGGCACAGAGGGTGAGGATGCCCAAGATTTTCTAGATAAATGCCAGAGGATACTACGTACTGCGGGTATTTTGGAGACTAGTGGGGTCTCATTTGCTACATTTCAGTTTGCTGATGCTCCTTTCACTTGGTGGGAGTCATTCTAGAGGCGTAGGCCGGTTGGTTCAGCACCACTCACATGGCAGCAGTTCTCCACGATCTTTTTGGAAAAGTATGTTCCTCAGTCCCATAGAGAGGAGCAGCGAAGACAGTTTGAGCAGCTGCGCCAGGGAGATTTGTCAGTTACTCAGTACGAGATAAGGTTTTCCGAGTTGGTTAGACATACTTCTGAGTTTCTCCCTACGAATAGGGAGATGATTAGGAGGTTTGTAGATGGTCTTACTTATCATCTTCAGATCTTGATGACTAGAGAGAGAGTGTCTGCAGCTACATTTGAGCAGGTAGTTGACATTGCTCGGGACATTGAGTCAGTTCGTAGGAAGGAGCGTGAGAAGATGGAGGTCAAGAGGTCTCGGGGATCAGGTAGCTTCAGTGGTGCCCATCTAGAGGGCAGTTTCAGCACAACAGAGGTCGTCCATTTAGACCTCCGCAGCCAGTTTGCCCAGTTTATAGTGGTGTATCTTCGGGGCAGGGTCCTCACAATTCTCATCAAGGACGTTCATCTTTTAGAGCCCTTCCAGTTCAGGGTTTTTCCAGGGCATCATCTTATCAAGGCTCTTCTATGCATGGTCTGTCTGGTGGTTATCATGGTGGCAGGGGTTCTCGTCAGTTTTTATCTCCAACTCCAGGTAGTTGTTATGAGTGTGGAGAGTTCGGGCATGAGTGGAGGCAGTGTCCCTCGTCGTCCTAGTAGTTCATCCCAGTAGAGGGTTCATCCCAGTAGAGGGTTCAGCCCTCGGCTTCAGCCCCAGTCACTTCACCACCTACTCAGGCATCTAGGGGAGGTGGTCAGGCAGCTAGAGGCCGCCCTAGAGGGGGAGGTCGAATAGGTGGAGGCCAGCCACGTATTTATGCACTTCCGGCTAGGCCTGATGCTATGGCCTCAGATGCGGTGATTACAAGTACTATTTCAGTTTTTCACAGTGATACTTTGCCTTTATTTGACCCTGGTTCCACGTACTCTTATGTCTTATCCTATTTTTCTCATTTTCTGAATATGCCCCGTGAGTCTTTAGTTACGTCTGTTCATGTTTCGACTCCGGTGGGTGATACTACTGTTGTGGACCGTGTGTATCATTTATTTCTTATATCTATTGGGGGTCTAGACACCATAGTGGACTTGATGTTACTCAGTATGGTTAATTTTGATGTAATTCTGGGCATGTATTGGTTATCTTCATGTCATGTTATTCTTGATTGTCACGCTAAGATCGCGACTATAGCTATGCCGGGAGTTCCGAGGGTTGAGTGGCGAGGGTCTATAGAACATGTGCCTAGCAGAGTGATTTCTTATTTAAAGGCTCAGCGTATGGTTAAGAAAGGGTGTGAATCTTATCTTGCTTTTGTGAGGGATGTTAGTAGTGAGACTCCATCTGCTAATTCTGTTCCTGTAGTCCGTGATTTTCCGGATGTATTGCCTGCAGACCTGCAAGCATGCCACCTGACAAGGATATTGATTTTGGTATTGACCTGGTGTCACACACTCAACCTATCTCTATTCCTTCTTACCGCATGGCACCAGCGGAGTTGAAAGAATTAAAAGAGAAGCTTCAGGAACTCTTAGATAAGGGGTTCATTCGGCCTAGTGTGTCACCTTGGGGTGCACCGGTGTTGTTTGTGAAAAGAAAGATGGCTCCATGCGTATGTGTATTGACTATAGACAGCTGAATAAGGTTACGGTCAAAAACTGGTATCCTTTGTCTCATATTGATGACTTATTCGATCAACTTCAGGGAGCTAAGGTGTTCTCCAAGATCGACTTAAGGTCTGGGTATCATCAGTTGAAGATTCGGGATTCTAACATTCCGAATACTGCTTTCAGGACCCGATATGGTCATTATGAATTCCTGGTTATGTCATTTGGGCTGACCAATGCCCCATAAGCGTTCATGCAATTGATGAACAGTGTGTTTCAGCCTTACCTTGATTCGTTCGTCATTGTATTCATTGATGACATCCTGGTTTATTCCCGTAGACAGGAAGAGCATGCTCAGCACTTGAGGATTGTGTTACAGAGATTAAGGGAGGAGAAGCTTTATGCAACAAGTGTGAGTTTTGTCTTGGTTCAGTAGCTTTCTTGGGGCACGTGGTATCTAGTGAGGGTATGCAGGTTGATCCGAAGAAGATTGAGGCTGTGCAGAGTTGGCCCAGACCGTCCTCAGCTACTGAGATTAGGAGTTTCCTTGGTTTGGCGGGATATTACCGTCGCTTTGTGGAGGGATTCTCTTCTATTGCTTCAGCGTTGACTAGATTGACCTAGAAGGGTGCTCCATTTCGATGGTCCGACGAATGTGAGGAAAGCTTTCAGAAGCTCAAGTCAGCATTGACCACAGCTCTGGTACTAGTTTTGCCTACTGGTTTGGGTTCTTACATAGTCTATTGTAATGCTTCTAGAGTTGGCTTGGGAGTGGTATTGATGCGGTACAGTAGGGAGATTTCATACGCGTCGAGACTGTTGAAGGTGCACGAGAAGAATTATCCAGTGCACGATCTTGAGTTAGTTGCCCTTGTTCATGCCTTAAAGATTTGGCGGCATTACTAGTATGGGGTACAATGTGAGATTTTCACTGATCCTCGTAGCTTTTAGTATCTGCTAAGGCAGAAGGAATTGAATTTGAGGCAGATAAGGTGGTTAGAGCTTCTCAAGAATTATGATCTTACTATTTTGTATCACCCGGGAAAGGCCAATGTAGTGGCTGATGCCTTAAGTCACAGAGCAGAGAGTTTGGGGAGTCTAGCATACCTTTCAGCAGCAGAGCGACCTTTAGCACTTGATGTTCAGTCTTTAGCGGGTCAGTTGGTGAGATTGAATTTATCAGACCCTCCACGGGTATTAGCTAGCATGGCTTCCCGGTCTTCTCTCTATGATCAGATAAAAGCTCGCCAGTATGATGACCGACACTTGTTAGTTCTTCAGGATAGAGTCCGTAGAGGTGATGCCAGAGATATGACTATTGGTGATGACAGTGTTATGAGGATGCATGGTCGTATTTGCGTGCCCAATGTGGATGGGATTCGAGATTTGATATTAGCAGAGTCCCACAGCTCGTAATATTCTATTCATCTGGGTGTCCCGAAGATGTATCAGGATTTGAGACAGCAATATTGGTACAGGCGGATGAAGGGAGATATTGTTGAGTATGTAGCACGGTGTCTCAACTGCTAGCAAGTAAAGTATGAGCACCAGAGACCAGGTGGTTTGCTTCAGAGGTTAGATATTCCGGAGTGGAAGTGGGAGCGGATTACTATGGACTTTGTAGTTGGGCTTCCACGGACTTCGAAGGGTTTTAATGCTATTTGGGTCGTTGTGGATAGATTGACCAAGTCCGCGCACTTCATTCCTGTCAGCACTACTTATACTTCAGAAAGGTTAGCTGGTATTTACATTAAGGAGATTGTCCGGTTGCATGGAGTTCCGGTTTCTGTCATTTCTGACAGAGGTACTCAATTCACATCTCAGTTTCGGAGGGCCGTACAGAGAGGTATAGGTACTGATGTAGAGTTGAGCATGACATTTAAACCTAAGACCGACATGCAGTCGGAACAGACTATTCAGATATTGGAGGATATCTTACGGGATTGTGTGATTGATTTTGGTGGTTCATGGGATCAGTTTCTGCCACTAGCAGAGTTTGCATATAATAATAGCTACCAGTCCAGTATTTAGATGGCTCCGTATGAAGCTTTATATGATAGGAGGTGTAGATCTCCGGTTGGTTAGTTCGAGCCTGACGAGGCTAAGTTATTAGGCACAGATTTGATTCAGGATGCGTTGGAGAAGGTGAAGTTGATTCAGGAGCGACTTCGTATGGCGCAGTCTAGGAAGAAGAGTTACGCAGATCGGAAGGTCCAGGATGTGTCATTTATGGAAGGTGATAAGGTACTGCTGAAGGTATCACACATGAAGGGTGTTATGATGTTCGGAAAGAGAGGAAAGCTGAGTCCTCGGTTTATTGGTCCTTTCGAGGTACTTTAGAAGGTTAGAGAGGTGGCTTATAGACTTGCCTTGCCACCCAATCTATCGACTGTTCATCTTGTATTCCATCTATCGATGCTCAGGAAGTATGTTGGTGACCCGTATCATGTGTTACACTTCAGCACCGTTCAGCTCGAAGGTAATATGTCATACGAGGTTGAGCCAATAACTATTTTAGCTTACGAGGTCAAAAAGTAGAGGTCTAAGGCTATAGCATCAGTGAAAGTGCAGTGGAGAGGTCAGCTAGTGGAGGAGGATACTTGGGAGACCGAACGGGAGATGCAGAGAAAATATCCTCACTTGTTTGAGACTCCAGGTATGTTTCTTGACCCGTTCGAGGACGAACGTTTGTTTAAGAGGGGGAGAATGTAACGACCCAGTCTGTCATTACGTAGAACTTGCATTATAATTACTGTTATTAACTTGTTATAAGTTGGTTATACTGTTATTGATGTATTAGAGTTGGTAGACTTGAAATCGAAATGGTCGTAGTGAGAGTTTAGTCATTTAGTCTTTAAAAATAACCTTAAAGTTGGAAAAGTCAACTGGGAGTTGACTTATTGGTAAACGACCTCACAATGCAGACATTATAGCTCGGATAGCTTTGTTATGTGATTTGGGACTTAGGAGTGTCTTCAGAATAATTTTGTGATGTTTGGTGTAGAATTAGGCTTGAATTGGCGAAAGATAATTTTTGGTGATTTTCGGTCGGCAGTGGAAAATAGGCTATCGGGGTCGGAATGGAATTCCGATAGTTGGAACAGGTTTGTAATGTCAACTTGGATATGTCTGCAAAATTTCAGGTCAATCGGAGTTGTTTTGGATAGTTTCAGCATCGTTGGTGGATTTTAGAAATTTCAAAGTTCTTAGGCTTGAATCCGATGTGATTTTGGCGTTTCGATGTTAGTTTTAGTGTTCCGAGGGTGCAACTAAGTTTGAATGATCATATGTGACATGGTAGTATGTTTGGTTGGGGTCCCGAGGGGCTCGGGATTAATTTCGGGTGGTTAACGGGCATTTTTGGCCTTAGGAAATCTGTTGTTTTGCTGGTGTAAGTGTAGCAGAATAGTGTTCACTGCGATCGCGAGGAATGGTCCGCGATCGCGTAGAGCAATTTGGAGCCCGCTCATATTTGTGCATCGCGATCGCTGAATACTGGTTGCGATTGCGTGAGGTGAGGAGATTATGCAGTGCGATCGTGTAGTCCTAGTCCGCGATCGCGTAGAGATAGTCAGGCGTGTGGGGAGCAAGGTCAGTTGTTCTTCGTAATCGCGTGAGCCGGACTGCGATCACGTGGGTTGAGGTTCTATTGAACCGCAATTGCGTGGGCTTTGTTGCGATCGTGGAGAATATTTTTGGGTAGCAGAAGAATTGTGAATCGCGATCGCGATGTGGGTCCTGCGATCGCGATGGATAAATACTTGGGCAATATAAAAATAAACCTTCCGTGACCCTAACATATTTTTACACCGTTTTTTAACGGGAAAAGAGCTTGGAGGTGATTGTGAAGAGGGGAAATCATGGTTCTTCTTAGAGGTAAGTATTTTGGACCTTAAAACTCGATTATATGTGATTAAGGAACATAATCTCAATGTTTAATTCATGAAAATCAGTAGAAAAATGTGGGGTTAGGGCTTTAGATTATGAGACCTTTAGGGGTCGATTTGAGGGGTCAACAAACTCTGATTTTAGCGTTCTTCATATGTACGATCTCGTTAGATGATGAAGAACATTTTGCTATAAAAATTTCTGAGTTCCAGGACGCGGGCCTAGGGGTCGGATTTTGTGCTTAAAATCAATAATTTTCAATTGGAATTCGTTCCTTAATGCATAATTTGATTATAAAGGTATGATCTTTATAGATTTGGAGTGCTCGGAAGTGGATTCGAGAGGCAAGCATATTGCAGAATAGTTTCCGGGCTAGTTTGAGGTAAGTAATGTCTTTAAATCCTGTCTTGAGGGTATGAAACCCCGGACTCTACACACTTTCACGGGTTTTGGAATGCAAAGGTTGGAACTTTGGAAATATATTCCCTATTTAGACAACTATTGAGTTGCAAAATCGATTTTAAATCCTATGCTTAATAGTATTGTTATATTTTGATATGATTTGGGTTTTAAGCCATGTTTGGGGCCTAGTGCCGATTTGCTTACCCCTTGGGGGATGTTTTTACCATTTTCCTCACTAATATGTTATGATTTTCACTCAGTCTTTTTCTCGATAAATTATTTTGACACTCGGAGTATTTTGATACTATTTCTTGAAAAATGAAACACTATTTTTGGGCCGAGAACCCGGTATATTTATGGCCTGTAGGGCATGATGAGAGTGTGTGATTGAGTGAGGCTGCGGGCCTATTTTGTTAGGATGATATGATATGAGTGAGGTTGCGGGCCTATATTGTGTGTGATTTATTCCATGTTGTGGCTTGTTATAGTGCTTGGGTTGTAGGAGCCCCTCCGGTGTCTGTACAGACCCTAGTGAGCGCAGGTACCTAATGAGTGATGCCCGCGGGGCTTATACTGAGTGACTGCGAGGTTGCCTGATGGGCAGAGTGACTATGAGGTTTCCTGATGGGCAGAGTGACTGTGAGGTTGCCTGATGGGCAGAGTGACTCTGAGGTGCCGGATGGGCAGAGTGACTCTGAAGTTGCCTGATGGGTAGAGCGATGATAAGGTTGCCTGATGGGCTAATACTGAAAGAAATTGTTACGAGAAATAATTATGGCCCGAGGGGACGATTTATGATGATTTTTACTGATTTTTTGAACTATGATTCACTTCGTTTTTTTTCAAACTGATTTTACTGAGAATTTTACTGAGATATACTAATATTATACTTGTTTTCAAAGGATTTCTGAAAAGTGGTTTTGAACTTATGTATTTGATGAATACTACTTGGTGACTTGGTGTTTTACTGGCTTTTGTGAATTGGTGTATTTGCGATGTGTGTTTTTTATTTCTCAGACTTTGATTTATTTTCATTACTACTGAGTTGGCGTATTCATGAAGACTCTCTGTGCCTCTGTGCACAAATTCAGGTGACGGTCCGGAGCAGTAGTTGTCCTTGTTAGTAGCAGCAGCTTACGGGATTTCGAGGTAATTGTCCAGCGTCCACTACTTCTCCATTTCCCTTCCCTATTTAGTTTTAGCATTGCATTCCTAGACTTAGTTCAAACAATTAGTAGAGTTAGTTTTATTCCGTAGATGGTCGTGACCATGTTGACTCTAGTCTTGGGAGGTGTTGTTTAGACTGTTAGACTATTATTGGGGCGCTAAAAACTTTAATGAATTATTATTTTGCTACGTTGCTATTTTTATTGAACTGTGCCTTATTATAAATCGAACAAATGCGTAGTAATGTGATGGTTGGCTAGCCTAGTTCCACGATAGGCGCCATCATGGCCTGTTAGGATTTGGGGTCGTGACATAAGTGTTTGTATTAAAGTGCTTAGTGAGGTGTAGTCACCATATCGAAATGTGTCCCACTTATCCTTCAGCCTACATTACAATCAAACAAGGTCAAACTTTATCCTTGAGTGAATGAGCTTATTTAGTTGAGTAGTACACTACGGGCAAGCCTATGGGTCATCTTTTGTGGCACATGAATGTTGTTTCTAAGAGTGAGTGAATTCTTTCTATCTTGAGTTCCTAATTGTTTTTAAATGTTATTGTGTGTGGAACTACTCTCTATTGTTGTGCGAGGGAACTTGATTCACGAAGGAAAGGTAATTTTTTGACCTCTGTGTTTGTGTAAGTGAGCTGGTTATTGAAACAATGTATGGTGTTTTTGAGTCAATCTTGAGGCGAGGATGTTATGGTATTGTGCTTAATATGTTTTAAATATTTTAGGTGTAATGAGGTATGAGAGTTGTTGAAAAGGTAGTGTTTTATGTGAAGTGTAGTTTGTTTGCTCGAGGACGATCAATGGTTTAAGTGTAGGGTGTTAGTGTTAGGCTATAATTATAAATTTTAGTCGCTTATTGCACTCTAATTTACTACACTTTACTTGTTATGAGCTTTAATTGGTAGTGTTTTGCACTTAATGTATTTTTTATGCCTTGTAGGATTGATTGCGAGTTATGTAGATGTTGTGGACCTAATTCCAGCTATTTGGAGCTTTGAAGTCTGAGCAAAAGCCAAGGGATTAAGCCAGGATCATGTTCGGGGGTCGAGGACCAAGTTTGGACATCAAAATCGAAGTTTGATATGTACCCTGAGAAAACCTCACTTACGCGGCGTGTAGGGCGCCGCGGCTGCCCAGTTTCTGCTGCTTGTCAATTCTTGAGCTCTCAAAAGAAGTCTAGTAATGCCCTGCATGGCGCGTCACCCCATGCACTGCACCTGTGTTTTTTTTACAGATTTAATGTCCTACTTCGGCTAGGAAAAGGTGGTTTCCACTAGGACCGACCCCACTTGGTATAAAAACACAGAAAATGTTATTTTATGGACTTTTGACATAATTTAGACCTAATAAGGCTAAGGAGGATTTGGAGGAGCAAAAGCACAAGGAATTCATCATTCATTCCCCACTCAAGACCTGAGTTTGGATAGTTTTATGCTTCCTCTACTTTAAACATGTTTGTGATAAAATTCTCCATATCTATGGAGTAGTTCCCTTTAGGGTTTGAAGAATTTGGTGTATTGATATTTATTTGTGGATTATAACGCTAGTTTTATGTATTGAATCGTTTTGGATGATTTAATTATTGCATATATATTCACTAGTTCATGTAATCGATAGAGGCATAACTTGTGATATCTTTGCAGTATATTGTTGGTAGAGTTCATATAACTTCTTAGTAATCAAAAGAGGCTAGTTTAATCATTGATTAAACCTAGTTAGGAGGATAATCGAGAGTGATTCTCCTAAAGACCAACCCACTGCGAATTCTCGTATATCTTCACATAGCTTAAATTGGTTCATCTTGTGAGGTTGAGACTTAATCGAGAGAGGAGTTTCTACTAAACGTTTGGGCTAATAGTTGAATGAATTCGAAAGACTCACTTTAACATTAGAAGTGACTTATCTAGAGTTGATCCCAAACAATTATCTTTCACCTATCCTATCAAAACCCTGTTTTCTCCCATTGATAACCTTCTTTGCTTAATATTTTTCTTGATAGTCATTAGTCAATAGCTTTAGCTTCTTAGTTAATTTTAGATAATAATCATAGACATCTCATGTCATGACCCAAAAATCACAAGTCGTGATGGCACCTAACTCAACCAGCTAGGTAAGCCAATTAACAGAAAATACAACTCAACTAAGATAATAAGAGAATAAAGAATAGATAGCTGAACATTTACAAATTTACCCAAGACCTGGTAGTATAAATCACGATCTTCTAAGACTTAAAATTTCAAAATTGATACAAATAAATACACGTCTTGTTTGAAGGTTACATAAGCAGATTAGCAACAACCTAAACTGCCAAGGAAATGTGGCAGCTATATACAAAACGCACGAACATCTTCCGAATCAGCACCAGACGTCACCAGCAGCTCTGCCCAAAATATTTATACACATCGTACATAAGTGTAGTATTAGTACAACCGACCTCATGTACTGGTAAGTAATTTGTATAACCTTGTGGAGGTAGTGACGAGGCTTTTAGTTGAAAGATGCTTATTGTTATGACATGTACATTGGACTAACAGTATAGGCGAATGGCACGGTAACACCCTTCGTGCTTCTATCTCATCCTCACCATATATAAATAAAATTATGTGACTAATCAATTAGCACGGCAACACCCTTCGTGCATTCAATTATGTTTCATATGTCAGAAACACGATAACAAAAATTACAAAGTAGGAAATACGCAAGTAACCACAATGGACGAGAATATACATATGGGCAACAATAAAAGACTAGGCGGAAAGCACATGAGTAATAACAACAAATGGGAAAACAAAGAGTATCAACTTCATTTAACTAGCATAGTGGAGGCCTAAGTACAAATATAGCAAACAAGAAGGAAACACATGACCTTTACAAGTTAACAATTAAGGCCATGAATGACTAGCATGGTGGAATGATTACACTAAGGTGCAACAAAATAGATACAACATGAGTACAATTATAAAAGCAGGAAATAGGCATGGTATTTGTAAGTTAAGCAAGTCGAAGGTATGAGAAACACAACAACAATTGAGATGGAGATCCTGACAGAACAATGGCAACAAATCACATCAGATCTATAATTATGACAATACAGTTCAAGGTAAAGACAATAACATATAATCGGAAGACTCATATCAAACATAATGCATGTCCCCCATCCTCGCCTGCACGGTAACACCCATCGTTCCATGACCTCATGATAACATACAAACATAATGATATAAATGAAATGGCACAGCATCACCCTTCGTACTTTTACTCTCGAATGATATGGCACGTCATCACCCTTCGTGCTTTTACTCTCAATAATGTGGCACGACATCACCCTTCGTGTTATTACTTTCAATGATATGGCACGATATCACCCTTCTTGCTTTACACTCTCCCTCACACGATAATGTATAAACAATTGCATGACATCACCCTTCGTTCTTTACACTCTTCCTTACCAAGCATATGAGTATCAATGACAAACAAGGCAGTAAGCACAAATAACATCATGGAGAGTGTTTTAACAAATATTTCAAATAAATCTCAATCACATATTTCCAAATCAACAATGATTCAACAAACCTCGAAAATCGTATTATTCTAATACTTCCACTATTCTCACAAATGATCCACAACACAAGCATAGAGTCTAGTATCTCATGAATATGGGCCGTAATAATGTAATAATGATTTCTCATAGAGATGACCAAATTGGACACATCAATGTATTCTAAGAATTTCCGTCAAGTTTGATCATGTTATAATGAGCTAAGCTTGATTCCTATCATTTAAGATTATGTTATTAGCTTCTAAGAGTCAAGTAAGGCATGAAGCAGGATATCGCAAAATTCTACAAACATAAATGTAACATAATCCACCCCTGAGCATGATTAACAGTGGCACATACATATACGTTCGTCACTTCATATATGTATCACCTCCGCATGTAGCAAACAATAACACATAGGAGGAAAATTCCCTCAATAAAGTTAGGCAAAACACTTACCTCGATTCGGCTAACCCAACACTCGACTTAGCATTTTCCTTTACAAATTCGCCTTCACTCGACTCAATCCAATGACTTGGTATGAAAATCCCTTCACAAAATCCTTCAGACCAAAAGAATCTAGCAAATTACCAACTAAATGATTCAATTTAAGCCTTAGGAACTACCCACGATTGAAAAGAATTCAATCTAGGCCATTTTTTAAAAAAGTCAACACCCGGGCCCGCTTGGTCCAAAACCAAAATTTGGATCAAAACCTGATTATCCATTCACCCCTGAACCCTGATCTATAATTGGTTTTGAAATTCGACCTTAATTTGAGGTCTAAATCCTCAATTTATCCAATCCCTAGTTTCTACCCAGATACCCCTAACTTCACTATGAATACCTTAGATTGTTGGTTGAATATAAACTTTCGTTGGCAGTTGTGGTAATCGTATCCAAATAGACTCTTGCGTTTTTCCTTTAAAGCAATAAAGTTGGGAACCCATTTTTGAACGGATAGGAAATGGCCAAGAATAAACTAGGGGCCATTGTGGAGGACTTTGAGCATGATATCCTCAGTACTAAATTTTGTAATATAATAATCCGACCCTAGATCAATTAATGGGAAGTTTTCTTTTAATTTCCATAGGTCTTGAATCTTCCTTTTGAGTAATTGATGTTGGATCCTCGTTCCTTGGAGTTTTATAATTGTTGAGAATCTCCAGGAGAGTAAATTCTTTGAAGTCTTCTGGAGAAAGATGAATTAGTTGATCACCATTTGAATTAGCAATGGACTTTCCCACCACCTCGGGATAATTTGCATGTGATTGTGCTATTGGGTCGATAATCATGCTAATCTGACTATCATGTATTCCATCTAATAATTTGTCCTTGAAACTATATGGTAAGGGAGAAGGATCATCGTGTGCTTTTGAGTGGAACTAATGAAATAAGGAGAAAGGTGCACTGTATTGAAAAAATAAGAGCAACTTGAATTGAAGAAAATAGTTGTATAGATATGAAAAGTATTCCAGGATAGTGATGACTCTTGATGTAATTGTGCTTAAAGAAATATGGAGTTAATGTACATTGATGTGAAGATGGAGTTTTGGTTTGACATAAGTATGGGGTTTGAATGTTAAATTATATGTATTAAAGTGCTTTGGGAGGTGTAGCCACTCTTATATCCAAATGTATCCTACCCGACCCGCAACCTACAATACAACCAATGAAAGTCCTACTTGATCCTAGACTGAATGAGCTCAATTATTAGAGTAGTACACTACGGGCAAGCCTATGGTGCATCTTTTGTAACATATGAATGTTATTTCTGAGAGTGAGTGAATTATTTCAATCTTGAGTTCCTAATTTCTCTTAAATTGTATTGTGTGTGGAATACTCTCTTTTCTTTCGTGAGGACACTTGATTCATGAAGGAAAGGTAATGTCATTGACCTCTATGTTAGAGTAAGTGAGTGAATTGTGAAATAATGCATGGTACTTGTGAGTCAAATTTTTAGATGAAGATGTTACACCCTTGTGCTTAGTCTATTTTAATGATTCTTGGTGTGATGAGTTAGGAGGATTGTCTAAAAAGGTTTTGTCTATAAGTGTAGTTAGATTGCTCGAGGACGAGCAATCTTTAAGTGTGGGTATTGATGTGGGGCTATAATTCCATAGTTTCGTACATTATTTGCCTTGCATTTTACACGCTTTAATGATACATTACATTTTATTTGCACGTAATGGAGTCTATTTTATGTGTAGGTGAATTGGAGATGAAAGTAGAGCAAAAGGGATACTTAAAAGTTGAAAGTGTGCTCGAGAACAGTGAAAAGGAGATACCTGGCGACGCCAAGCTTGAAGCTGGCATTAGGGTTGCGAAGCCAGGAAAAAGCCAGGTTGAAGCTAGCATTAGGCTGCGAGGCCAGGCAAAGGCCAGCTTAACCGGGCGTTAGCCTGGCGACGCCAGGCCTACGGCGAGGTCCAGTCCGAGTTTTGAAGCTTTAATTCATCTTCTGGTTTGACTGGGACTTGACTTTCACGTTTAGGTCTTTTCTTACACATATAAATAGAACTAAAAATGCCACTTTGATGGAGTTTAGCGACCAGAGGCAAGGACATCACGTGGACAACTTGTGGAGGAGAAAATCATAGAGTTTTTCATCCCGTTTTCTTTTCTTTGTAATTTGTTTATGCAAAATACTTTGAAAATTGTTACTATAAACATGAGTGGCTAAGTACTCTAATTCTAGGGTTATGGTTGACATGATAATTAACGTTTATTTATTACATCTTCGTTAATTCAGATTATCATCTTGTGGTTATTTCTCCAATTCTGTGCATAATTGCTTAATTGTTTGGCCAACAGTTGAGTTCTATTTACTATCTATGATATGTTTGGGAAAGCCGTATTTAGATTAGAGTAGAATTAAAGAGAGATTTTTTTTGAACCCGTGGCTCGGGGAAAGATTTTGCGGTTAGGATAGGAATATACCTAACAGTCTTGCTTATTTAAATACCATATTATATTCGTTCGTGACAGAATCAATACCATAGGAATATATGGTTGATATATTGTGGGAACATGTTATTCATATAAACAATCTGGTTAATTAGCAACCGTAGATAATCTGGATTAACGAGTGTGATTATTGAACTTAATTGGATTGATAAACCAACCATAACCCTGGAATTTCCATCTCCTCTGAAGTAAAATCTCATCATACAAAATTGCATTCTTGATAAGTTAGTTGTTACTTGTTTAATTTTCGCAATAGTAGATTAAGAGAAAAATATCACTTCTAAATATCTTGGACAATTAATTGCTTTTTGTTTGCTTAGTTAACGATAAATCTAAGTCTCTGTGGGTTCGACATCCGACTTTCGAGTCACTTTATTACTTGACGATCATGTATACTTGCGTGTGTGTTTGATCCCAACATTAACCTTATTTTTTTACCATTGAACCAACAACGAACTTTGCTCCTTGTAATGTCACTTAATTTATAAGGGGGGTCCTTTGTTGACCAAAACAAATATGTATGCTGGCGAAAAGGAACTTTTGAAAAGTGAGCTTGCAGTTATTCCTAGTAGAGTATGTTTAACATCAGGCATGTGGACTTTAGTAGCATCTAGTAGGTATATGTGTGTTATGGCCAATTATGTGGATTTAAATTGGGTTCTTTAGAAGAGGTGTTGATTTTCGTCATGTTCCTCCTCCACATTCGGGCGCGGTTTTAGGTCCGTTATTGATTAGCTTTCTTTGAGAATGGAGAATCGAAAAGATAATCTTTACCCTTACTTTGGATAATGCTACTTGCAATAATTGGGTAGTAGATCATTTAAAGAATCATTTGTCTTTGATTCGTTCACTAGTTTGCAAGGGAAAGTATCTTCATGTCCGTTGTGGAAATCACATTTTGAACTTAATTGTTAAGACGGGCTTAGAGAAGGCTGATGCAACTATTACAAAAATTAGAGAAGGTTTTAAGTATATCAAGAATTCAGAAACAAGAATAATGAAATTTGTGGAGTGTTTGAGTAATCTTGGTCTACCATGTTCTAAGAAGTAACGCCAAGATATGCCTATCGGTGGAATTCCACTTATCAAATGCTTGAAACTGCTCTTCAATATCGGGAAGCTTATATTCACTATAACTTGCTTGACATTAATTTTAGACACAGACTTTCTGAAGATGAATGGAAAAGGGTCGAGATTATAGCTAAGTTTCTTAAACAATTTTATGACCTTACGACTTTGTTTTCTGGATGTAAGTATCCCATGACTAATTTGCATCATCCTAATGTATGCAGAATTGAAATGTTGTTGGAAGAACAAAACAATAGTAGAGACTCAGTGATGGGTAAGATGGGCACTTTGATGTTGGTGAAGTTTAACAAATATTGGGAGTTGTATAGTGTCATTTTATCTATAGCTATCGTCCTGGCCCCTCGATGAAAATTGAAGTTTGTTAAGTTTTTCTTTTCAAAGATTCACCCCGAGGAGATTGATAATGAAAAAGTGAAGGTTATTGAACATAATCTACAATTATTGTTCAAAAAGTACTTAATACCTTCGAATATAACCTCATTATCACGGGATCATGCTTGTAGTAGTGGTAGCAATGAAATGAGGGATGCATTGTAACGACCCGATCGGTCGTTCCGAGAGTTTTAGCTCTGTTACCCCCATTTCTGTTTCATTATATGTGGTTCAGCTCTATTATGTTGTGTCGGGTCGGGTTGCTCGGGTTCGGAGTGATTTTGGAGAGGAATGACACACTTAGTCTCAAGTTGGTTATTTAGTTAGGAAAAGTCAACCGGAAGTTGACTTATGGGTAAATGATATCAGAATTGGGTTTTTTTAGTTCGGATAGATTCGTTAGGTGATTTTGAACTTAGAAGTGGGTTCTGAATGTTATTCGTAGGTCTGTGGTAGAATTAGGCATGAATTGGCAAAATTGGATTTTTGGCGATTTTTGGTCGGTAGTGGAAAATTAGATATCGGGGTCGAAATAGAATTTAGGAAGTTGGAATATGTTTATAGTGTCGTTTGGGATGTGTGTCAAAAATTCCAGGTCATTCGGATGAGGTTTGGTATGTTTCGGCATCATTGGCGGAATTTGGAAGTTTAGAAGTCTTTAGGCTTGAATCCGAGGATAATTTGGTGTTTTGATGTTGTTTTGAGTGGTCTGAATGTTCGACTAAGTTCATGTGATGATATGTGATATGTTGGTATATTTGGTTGAGTCCCTGAGGGGCTCGAGATGATTTCGGATGGCTATCAAAGAGGTTTGAAGTGAGATTTTACAGCTGAAGCTGCTGCTTCTTCACCTGCGGAGTGGGGACTGCATATGCGGATTGAGGACCACAGATGCGGATTAGATCGCAGAAGCGAAGGATTTGACCGCACATGCGAGCCCGCAAGTGCAAGGCCTAGGGATCAAGTGCGGTAGCTGAGGAAGCTGGCGTTTCAGTGAAGACCGCGGGTGCGAGGTTCTTACCGCACGTGCGGTAGCGCGGGTGCGCGGGTATGGCCGCAGCTGCGGACATGCTGAGTAGAAAACCCAATTCGAGGTTTTGTTCTCTATTTTCGAGTTTGGAGTTGAGGAGCTCGGGAGAGAGACGAATTTTCGAAGGATTTCAAGGAGCAACATTGGAATAAGTGATTCTAACCTATAATGGTATAAATTTCATGAATCTATGGTTTTATTCATCGTCTAATTGTGATTTTGAGCTAGAAATTTGGGAATTTAGGGCTTTAAAATTTGGAGAGTTAACTTTAAGGATTTGAGTGACCAATCTATGTCGGATTTTGATGATTTGATATGGTTAGACTCGTGAGAGGATAATGATTTTAGTTTTGTAATTTTTGTTGGATTCCTAGACGTGTGCCCGGGGGTCAGGTTTGGCCAATTTCGGGAATTTTGATTTAATTTGATAACTTTCGCATGAGCTTTGTTCCTTTAGCATGTATTAATTAAGTGACACTGATTCTGGATAGAGTCGGAGTATTTTGGAGGCCGAATCGAGAGGCAAGAGCATCGCGGGCTAGAGTTTTTTCCGGTATGGGGTAAGTAATGATTTTAAATCTAGACTTGAGGGTATGAAACCCCAGAATTTTGTACTATTTTGATAAATGAGGTGACGCACATGCTAGGCGACGGGCGTGTGTGCGTGCACCCGTAGGTATTGTGACTTGGTCCGTCCCGTGGCAACTGTAGAGTTGCATATTTTGATAAATTCTATATGATTTCTATGTGTTTTAAAAATGATTCTGTTAACTTGGGCTGAATGCCATGTTTGGGGCCTTATGCCGTAAAGTCTGGACCCTTAGGGGTATTTTTACTATTACTTTTTTGATAGAAAGCATATCCTCAGTCATGATTTATACCTGTTTATAGTTTAATTTTGTTTATCGCTCTATTTTAAATATACGAAAGTTGCTTTGGGATGAGTCCCCTGAGTTTTGTACTGAAATGCCCGAGTGGCTTGTGAGGTTGGTGATTGAGTGAGGCCGAGGGCCGGATAGTGAGGATATTTATGGATCCTTAGGGGTATATATATATATATATATATATATATATGGATTGGGCTGCACGTCACAGCGATATTGGGTCGGGCTACACGTCGCCGCGATATAGCGCTTGGGCTGTAGGAGCCCCTCTGGAGTCTGCACACCCCTAGTGAGCGCAGTCGACTATATATTTATGGATCGGGCTGCGCGCCGCAACAGTTATTATACGATACCTATTTGAGCGTGAGTGCTCAGTGTGAGCGCTGATTGATGAGTGCTGAGTCATGATTGACTAGGAGGCTTGCCCCATGGGCTATATATGAGTGATACTTCTCCCGAAGGGATTGTTTATAAAATTAGTGTTTTCACTTTACTTTTATACTGAGCCTCTATTGAAAATGTTGAACAAATGTTTTAATTGACTTTCATTGAAACTAGAGTATTTACAAGATACTCTGAATTTAATACTGATCTGATCTTGTTATTTCACTGAGGTTTTTATGTTGTGAAATTTATGTGACTTCAAATGCTCGTCACTGCACTCAGTCTTTAGTTATAGTTGTTACTTATTGAGTTGGCGTACTCACGTTACTCACTGCACCTTGTGTGCATATCCAGGTGTCAGGGCATCTAGCTTGAGTGCAGATCACCTTCTTCAGAGTATGCCGGAGTTAGCGAGGTAGCTGCACGACGTCCGCAGCTTACTTTTCTCCTTCCTATCTTTTAGTATTTATTTTTATCAGACTCGTCTTGTATTGAGTAGACGGTATCAAACTTGTATTCTAGTTGCTCATGACTAGTGACTCTGAGATCGGGCAGTGTTTTAATGTTTTACATATTTTCGCTTGTTTTGAAATGTTTAAACGGAAGATTTATGATAATACCTGATTAGTAAATGAACTAACGAAAAAGGTCTTTTAGGCTATAAATATCGAATCGGCTAGCCTAGTACCACGATAGGTGCCATCACGGCCGGGGTGGTTTGGGGTGTGACAAGTTGGTATTAGAGCCTAAGTTACATAGGTTCTCACCAGTCATGAGCAGTTTTGTAGAGTCTTCCTGATCGGTACAGAGACGTTTGTACTTATCTTCGACAGGCTGCAGAACCCTTAGGAAAAATCTCACATTCTTGAATTCTTGTCATGCGAATCCATTAATTCAGCCTAAGGCGAAACTCTTTGAATTTCCTTCCATGTATTCGAGTGCGCATGTGAGAGCCTGCTATCAGCTGTGCATCGGCGACTTGTGCTTCCCATGGATGAGGTGCGAGGTGTGATCTTAGCATGTTGATGATGGGCCAGTCTGCAGGACTTGAGGCCGGATTTTGTCTGTGGCTTGAGAGCTAATATTTCGATTGTGTGAGCACGTGCATTTGGGACTTATATGTCCGTTTGTGTCCTTATTGGTGGGATTTTGTGACTAGATGACTATATGGTGAGTGTGATGTGATTGTGAGATGTGTCAGATTGTTTGATTGTGACAAAAAGAATTGGCTGGAGATGTAGCAAGAACTATTGAGTGTTTGACCTCTGTCTTGAGTTGGCATATGGCCTCGAGTTATGAGTTTATTGAAGAACATCTCATGTAGTTTAGTTGTGGAGTGAAGTGGATCTTCCTGTTGTGCTATGAGTTCCTGGTGATGTCTTTTGGGCTGACCAATGCCCAAGCAGCGTTCATGTATTTGATTAGCAGTGTATTCCAGCCATATTTGTACTTCTTAATTATGGTATTCACTGATGGCATCCTGGCTTACTCACGTAGCCGGGAGGAGCATACTCAGCATTTGAGGATGGTGTTGTAGAGATTTAGGGAGGAGAAGCTTTATGCAAAGTTCTCCAAGTATGAATTTTTGCTCAGTTCAGTAGCATTCTTGGGGCACGTGGTGTCCAGTGAGGGCATCCAAATGGTCAGACCAGTGTGGAGAGAGCTTTCAGAAGCTCAAGAATTCTTCGACCACAGCTCCAGTGTTAGTTTTTCCATCATCTTCAAGTTTTTATACCGCGTATTGTGATGCCTCGAGGGTAGGTATTGGTTGTGTTTAAATGCAGGAGGGTAAACTGATTGCGTGATAGCTACTCCCTCTGTTTCATATTAAATGAGGTAGTTTGACTCGGCACGGAGTTTAATAAAAAAAGGAAGACTTTTGAAATTTGTGGTCTTAAAAGCTTAAGGGGTAAAACTTTGTGGGCCCATAACTTTTGTGTGATTATAAAAACTTCTCATTAAGGGTAAAATGGGTAAAATGAAGAGCTTAAAGTTAAATTATTTTCAAATTTAGAAATGTGTCATTTATTTTGGAACAGACTAAAAAGGAAAGTACCTCATTTAATATGAAACGGAGGGAGTATGATTTTTGGAAGGGTATAGAGAGATATCAGTTGGAGGCTAAGCAAGAGGGGTTATCTCCCCGCGGGATGTCCTGAGGTTGTGTGATCCTTATGTGGTTTTATAGCAAGTCCTCTTTTACCAGTAAATGATGTATGTTGCAATTTGAGTTTAGATCGTTTGTGGAAGTTGGCATGACTATTAATGTTGAATGCGAGATTTGCAGATGATTTGAGATATTAGATGGTTTGTATTATATGAGCTTATGAAGGATTTAGTTTAATCTCACTGTGGTATTGTGGCGGTGTTAGCGTATGGGCATTATGAGTTATTATTTGTCTTGATCTATGGCTTTCATCCAAGTGGGGGAGTCTGCTAATGATAAGTTGGTTGCACAATTACGGGATGTATTGGTTTCAGTTCGAGGTATAGAGGAATCAGTTATGACCTGCAGAGGTGGAGTTTGGGAATAACTCGAGTAATGGAAATTTTTGGGTACAGGTTGTAATATATTCTATGGGAAATTAGGTTTTATTGAATGATTGAGTTGTATTTGTAAAGGGTGTAGTGTGTGCGGAGTAGGAATTTTCCTAGTTGTTTAGGGGTGTGGGTTTCCCCTTTGGGTGTTGGTGTGTTAATGGGGTACATGTCATTCGATATGTTTGATCAGCTTAATTGAGATTTTCGTAGAATGGATGACTCTCAAGAATGGTTCTGATGGATTCAAGGTTTATATGTAAAAATTGGTAATCTTCAAGATGTGTATTTGGCTAGAAATTAAGATTTTTCATTGGAAGGCGTTAAGAGTTGTGATATTTCTATATCAACGTGGATTCTACATTCCGATATCATGAAAGGGGAAGAATAGCTTAAACTCATCGAAAGTCTCTTTAGAGTAAGTATTTGAGATGTGGTATTTTGGGGTGCTTAAAAGATATTTAGTGGTTTATGAGCCTTATGGCGATGTGGTTTTGTGCTAGGGTCTCGCGTGGTGATTTATGGTTGAGGATTTTGGTACTATGGCGAGGAGAAGAATCAATTAGAAGGTAATTCGGAAGGAACTCGGAGAAATAGGACAGCTTGGTAGTAGATTGGTGCGGCATGGTAATGAGTAAGAGCGGTTCTTTGGGTGATTATGATGTGGTAAGGTTCTACGTGTTATTCGTTGCAATGCTCTTGGGTTTTTGACGGCCGGCGTAGCTTAACTGAGTTAGGGGGATTTTGTCCTGATGGGTTAGTTCAGTACAATGGGTTTCAGAGGGTTCTTGATGGTCTCTACCATAGTTGAGATGTATATTTCCTAATGGTCTGTGGGGCATGTGGCATATTGTAACTTTCTCCAGAATAAAAATCAATTGGAAAGTCTTAACTAATTGAGTATGTAGTTGCTTGCGACTCAGAGTGGATTTGAGATTTTTCGCATCGTTCATTGGTGGCATAATGAGTGCGAAGTGTGGTGTAGTATTGAGATTGCAGGTGCAAGGTCACGATGCGATTTGAAAGGAAGGTATAAGTTTCAGAAGAGGCACTATGTTTTGCATTATGGATACTTCATTAGTGTGGCGTTACTCTCCTTATTGGTCAGCTGCAGGTATTCAAATTTGTCCTTGTAACACATACTAATTGTAAGGGTATCCCTTGTGGTATGATCGTGTATTGGGGAAGTATTAGACATGCATGCGACTTAGTTGAGATCGGATATGGTGATTTGTGTGCTCTGAGGGTTTGGATTCTAGGAACTCGAATGCGTAGATGATTTCATAGTTGAGGGTTGTAGAGACGTAGCCAAGGTTTGTCAGAGGTTAGTATGTTGTGATTTAGTCATTATGGACCTTCGAAAGGTAATTTTTCTATTATGTATGACCGGATTAATTTCAGATTCCTTAGTAGGCCCGGTGGGGATAGGTGTTTTGCACCGAGTCGAATTGATTGGCTCCACAGTACTATTGTGAGGGGCATGCCAGTTAGTGGTTGTTGGTCTTATCTGTGTTTTGGGATGATTTATGAGTTACTCATCCCTGTTACGGGGAGCCGCGATTCATTGGTTTTAGGCACACATAGTGTAGTTCTATTGTAGTCTTATAGCGGGATTTAAGTAAGGTAAGTAATTGGGTATTGCAGGATGGAGACGTATTGGTTATGTTCTTTCGGGTTCGCGTGGCATGGTATCGTCCAATTTTCCGCGGTTATGGTAATGCACTTTGAGTACTTGATGTCGAATTTCGCGTGGTTGTTGATTTTGAGCAAGGTAGAGAGAGGTATATAATATGGACCAATGCTTGGATGGGGTCGCGTATTGCGGCGAAGTTATGTTGAGATATGATCCTTGTGTGTTGGATTCATGCGTTTTGGTTCTGCGGTGTGGGAGGAGTTCTTAGCATTGCGTTGTGGTGATACCCGTTGATCTTGCCGCACGGTTCTCTTGTTTGATGCCATTATTTCCATGTTTGAGTACATCTAGAATATTGCTTATTAGTGCACGGGCTCCGCGGGTTGTGGCTTTTAGTTGTATTGATACGTCATATCGCTAGAGCGGTTGTGGTAGATGAGATGAGGTCGTCGGACCTAGAATGGGTACTTCCGGATCTGGTTGCGGTATATTTGGGAGGATATTGATGTTGATCGTCTTGGAGATTTTGATATATTTCCTGTCGAAGAGAGGGAGTTCCATCACTTGTTGATCTGACGAATGATTATGGTTTTTTGTGTGTTTCTTTCATCATTGGCACTATATGAAGGTGTCAGAACGGGTCTCTGTTTGATAACAGGTTTACCGGAATTGAGATGTTCTGAGCAGTCACTGTGATTATGAATTATCGCTACGAGTGTTTGAGTTATGTGGGATATCATGTGATTTCATCTTGAGTTATGTCCATGCTTGGGTACATCTTGCTCAAACTTATACAGTGTTTAGATATGAGATTCTGACCTTATAGAAGATTTTAGATGTGGAAAAATTTGGATCCAAAGGCTTGGGCTAGGTTGGATGAAGAAATTTTTGTTATGTTGTGTTATCAGGCCTTTACAGGATAGGGTGACGTGGGATCACCCCCGGGTATATGCACGGCGAGGTTGCGCGGCGGGGAAATGGTGTTGGAGAACAACTCTTTGCACATTCGAGGACGAACGTTTGTTTAAAAGGGGGAGAATGTAACGACCCGATCGGTCGTTCTGAGAGTTTTAGCCCTGCTTCCCCCATTTCTGCTTCATTATATGTGATTCAGCTCTATTATGTTGTGTCGGGTCGGTTGGCTCATATTCAGAGTGATTTTGGAGAGGAATGAGACACTTAATCTCTTAAGTTGGTTATTTAGTTGGAAAAAGTCAACCGGAAGTTGACTTATGGGTAAATGATCTCGAAATTGGGTTTTTATGGTTCGGATAGCTTCGTTAGGTGATTTTAGACACAGGAGTGGGTTCAGAATGTTATTTAAAGGTTTGTCGTAGAATTAGGCTTGAATTGGCGAAATTGGATTTTTGGCGATTGCCGATCAGTAGTGAAAAATTAGATATCGGGGTCGGAATGGAATTCCAGAAGTTGGAATAAGTTTGTAGTGTCGTTTGGGTTGTGTGTGCAAAATTTCAGGTCATTCGGATGAGGTTTTGTATGTTTCGGTATCGTTGGGGGAATATGGAAGTTTAGAAGTTCTTAGGCTTGAATCCGTGGATAATTTGGTGTTTTGATGTTGTTTTGAGTCGTCTGAATGTTCGACTAAGTTCGTGTGATGATATGTAATGCGTTGATATATTTGGTTGAGGCCCTGAGGGGCTGGGGATGATTTCGGATGGCTATCAGAGAAGTTTGAAGTGGGATTTTGCAGTTGAAGTTGCTACTTCTGATGTGTCCGCACCTACGGAGTGGGGACCACAGGTGCGATGACCGCAGACGTGAGAAAAAACCGTAGATGCAGATTAAGTCGCATGAGAGAAGGATTTGACTGCACCTGCGAGCCTGCGGGTGTGAGGCCTGGGCACAGGTGCGGAAGCTGAGGAAGCTGGCGTTTAAGTGAAGACCGCAGGTGAGAGGTTCTTACCCCAGGTGCGCACCTGCTGAGCAGAAAACCCCAATTCGAGGTTTTGTTCTCTACTTTCGATTTTGGAGTTGAGGAGCTCGGGAGAGAGATGATTTTTCAAAGGATTTCAAGGAACAACATTGGGGTAAGTGATTCTAACCTATAATGGTATAAATTTCATGAATCTATGGTTTTATTCGTCGTC
This sequence comes from Nicotiana undulata, assembly GCA_005239495.1. Taxonomy (NCBI): domain Eukaryota; kingdom Viridiplantae; phylum Streptophyta; class Magnoliopsida; order Solanales; family Solanaceae; genus Nicotiana; species Nicotiana undulata. The sequence continues at coordinate 34,845 of ML257256.1, read as the reverse complement.
TAATTGGAATTTTGAGCTAGAAATTTGGGAATTTAGGGCTTGAAAATTTGGAGAGTTAACTTAGAGGATTTGAGTGACCAATCGGTGTCGGATTTTGATGAATTTGGTACGGTTAGACTCATTAGAGGAAAAGGATTCTAGTTTTGTAATTTTTGTTGGATTTCCGAGACGTGGGCCAGGGTCAGGTTTGGCAAATTTTGGGAATTTTGATTTAATTTGATGATATTCGCATGGGATTTGTTCCTTTAGCATGTATTAATGAAGTGACACTGATTTTGGATAGATTCGGAGTATTTGGAAGTCGAATCGAGCGGCAAGAGCATTGGGGGCTAGAGTTTTGTCCGGTATGAGGTATGTAAAGATTTTAAATCTAGACCTGAGGGTATGAAACCCCGAAATTTCGTACTATTTTAATAAATGAGGTGACTCACATGATAGGTGACGGGCGTATGGGCGTGCACCAGCAGGGATTGTGACTTGGTCCATCCCGTGGCAACTATAGGGTTGCATATTTTGATAAATTCTATATCATATCTATGTGTTTTAGAAATGATTCTATTATCTTGGGCTGAATGCCATGTTTGGGGCCTTGTACCATACTGTCTGGACCCTTAGGGGTATTGTTACTACTATCCACACACTGTTTTGATAGAAAGCATATCCTCAGTCGTGATTTATACCTGTTTATTTTTAATTTTATTCATCGCTCTATTTTAAATATACGAAAGTTGTTTTGGGCTTAGTCCGCTGAGTTTTGTACTCAAATGCCCGAGTGGCCTTTGAGGTTGGACATTGAGTGAGGCTGAGGGCCAGATTGTGAGGATATTTATGGATCGGGCTTCACGTCACGACGTTATATATATAATATGGATGGGGCTGCACGACGCATCGAGATATTGGATCGGGCTGCATGTCGCAGCGACTTTCATTGAAACTAGAGTTTTTACAAGATACTCTGAATTTAATACAGATATGATCTTGTTATTTCACTTATCTTGTTATATGGATCGGGCTGCACGCCGCAGCGATATTGGATCGGGCTGCACGCTGCACCGATATAGCGTTTGGGCTGTAGGAGCCCCTCTGGAGTCTGCACACACCCAGTGAGCGCAGTCGACTATATATTTATGGATCGGGCTGCGCGCCGCAACAGTTTTTATACGATACGTATTGACTTCTCCCGAAGGGCTTGTTTATGAAATTAGTGTTTTCACTTTACTTTTATATTGAGCCTCTATTGGAAATGTTGAACAAATGTTTTAATTGACTTTCATTGATACTAGAGTTTTTACAAGATACTCTGAATTTAATACTGATCTGATCTTGTTATTTCACTGAGGTTTTTATGTTGTGAAATTTATGTGACTTCAAATGCCCGTCACTGCACTCATTCTTTAGTTATAGTTGTTACTTATTGAGTTGGCGTACTCACATTACTCTCTGCACCTTATGTGCAGATCCAGGTGCGAGGGCATCTTGCTTGAGTGTTGATCACATTCTTCAGAGTATCCCGGAGTTAGCGAGGTAGCTGCACGGCGTCCGCAGCATTGCTTTTCTCCTTCCTAACTTTTAGTATTTGTTTTTATCAGACTCATCTTGTGTTGAGTAGACAGTATCAGACTTGTATTCTAGTTGCTCATGACTAGTGACTCCGAGATCGGGCAGTGCTTTAATGTTTTACATATTCCTGCTTGTTTTGAAATATTTAAACGGAAGATTTATGATAATACCTGATTAGTAAATGACCTAATGAAAAAGGTCTTTTATGCTATAAATATTGACTCGGCTAGCCTAGTATTGCGATAGGCGCCATCACGGCCGGGGTGGTATGGGGTCGTGACATGCATTTGATGATTTTGATGAATTTGAGAGTCAATTGGAGTCAAGTACAGGTAAAACACAACTAGACTTATATTTGGAGCAAGCTAGTCTTGACCGTAAAACAAATCAGAATCTAGATGTACTTGGCTTTTGGAAGAATAACAGGCATAGATATTCAGAACTCTCATTAATGGCACGAGTGTCTTTATTGTTCCTCTTACCACAGTAGCTTCTAAATCTATGTTAAGCATTGGTGGTCGTGTCATTGGAAGGTTTTGAAGTTCTAGTCTTCCTTTCAATGCTGAGGCAAAGCTATGTACTAGGGATTGGGTTTGTGGAAGAGAAGGTAAATTAATCTTCTCTAGATTGATTTATTTTATTTTTTTAATAACTAATAAGTTGTAATATCTTTTTTTTCTTCTTAAATTGTTTAAGATCTTGATGATGGATTTGAGTCTGATGAAGAAGATGAGATTGTTGTTAATCTTCAACCTTATCTTGCGAAACTTAGAGGTAAAACCTTATCAGGCTTGGGACTTTAAATTGTTTTTCCTTCTGGGAACCTGAGCTTTGAAGTGATTCTTTCTGGTGAGTGTTGTATTTTTGCTCTCCTCTCTTTTTGTTTTTCTCAGTTTGTCATTAATAAAGATTAAAATCGCTGCATTAGGGTGGTTTTTCTTTACACCCTTCTTTTGGCTCAATCCAAGTCACTCTATTTCTTTGATATTACATTTGTGTGCTTGTTGTTTCAGTTGCTACTCCCATTATAGCTTTTACTGTATGGTTAAGTCATTCATTTTCTCCAGGATTTAGTCTATATTGTTGTGCAATGGTTTCATCTGTGGGGTGTACATTATATAACCTATCCTGATATCATGGTAATCCTAGACTAAACAAGGTTGAAGGAACATATTTGTTGTATTGCATAATAAATAGTTCTGTCTAGGTAATTGTTTGGGGAACATTTTGTAATATTTCCCTCAAGACTTTATGGATTCACTCAGTTAAATGTTGCTGGAATGGCGGTCTTAGAGTTGCCTTACTATTTTGAGATGGTTGCTTCCCGTGTTCTCTTCTCTGCCCCAATCAGTAGTGCTCATGCTCGTTTGTTTCTTATTTTTTGTTTGGTTTGATTTTTCTGTTGCGCAAGATAATATACATTCAAGTCTTACATAAGCAGGTAATGAAACCTATGACTTCCACTTCCACAAAAACATTTAGTTTTCACATTGGAGATAATAACCAGTGTATTTGCTCCGGAATGGAGGTCGTTTTGGTTGTTGTTATCGCAGTATGTCGGTATTGGTGTGCGTATCTAAAAACGTGTAGCTCGAGAGGCTACTGTCGGTTTTGTTCACAAACGTCTAAAACATGAAGTTCTTGGTCAAAGTTTCGTTGTCTGCCACAAGTTGCATCGATACCACAATATTTTTATTGTCTTTCAAATGACTACTGTCAACTGGATACGCTATTATAATGTTCTAAGGGTCTCCATAAAACTGACAATGATGCAAGAAGAACGAAGGCTTCATAATTAGATACCCGAATCACCAAGCCACAAATAACACCACCGGGCACACACCCCGCAAGCTAAAACTCAAAAAGCATAGAACGAAAATGGCTGAATATGAAAGGAGAAACACATAAGGAAACTATCAAACAAGTCTGACAGGCACAACTCTCTACCAGTACTAACCTACAAAGCAATATAACAAGGAAAGAGTTGAAGTATATGAACAAATCGCAAGGGTCTTGTAATGACCCAGCCGGTCGTTTTGTGTATCAGGGTCCCGTTTCCTTAAATGAAACCTTCCATAGTGGCTATTCGTTCTTTATGACTCGCGGGAGTGGGTGGTACGGGATTTGGGAATGATTTGGATGGTTTAGGAACACTTGGTTCCTTAAGGCTTGCCTATTTGGCCAAGTTTGACTTCGGTCATTATTTTGAGCAAACAACCTCAAAATCGAGTTCTGACAGCTCCAGTAGCTTCGTATGATGATTTCGGACTTAGGCGTATGTTCGGCTTGGGTTTCTGATGACCTGGGAGCGTTTCGGCGCCCGAAATGGAAATCAGGATTTCCTTTAGTTAAAATTTGGCCTGGAACGGGACTTCATGCTATCGGGTTCCGAATGGAATTCCGGGACCAACAATAGTTCCGTATAGTCATTTATGACTTGTCTGCTAAATTTGGGGTCATTCCGAGTAGTATAGACCCGTTCGGTGCAATGAAATGAAATCTTGAGTTCTTAAAGTCTTAAGTTTGAATTCAAGGGGTTTGGAGGGTGGTTTCAAGTTCTAGTGATGTTTTGAGTATTCTGTCAGCTTGAGCAAGTCCGTCATATGATTTGGGACTTGTTGGTATATTTTGTCGAAGGCTCGGGTGGGCCCAGGGGCTTCCCGGACCCTGCACAGGGCCACAAACCAGCAAAATCCACTGCTGGTGTGGCTGCTTCTGGTGTGACCGCACCCGCGGTCTACCAGTCGCAGGTGCGAGACCGCACCTGTGGTCCCAGCCTCGCAGGTGCAAAAATCCAATAGACCCCTCTACCTCCGCAGGTGCGGACTTTCCCTCGCAGGTGCGACCCCAGCTCCCAGGCCCACTCTCCGCATGTGCGGACTTGTGCCCGCAGATGCGACCCCAGCTCCCAGGCCTAGCCTCCGCAGGTGCGGCCAATTCTTCGCAGGTGCGGGACCGCACCTACGGCCCCAAAGTCGCTGGTGCGAGAATCCCTGTAGGTAGCCTATATTTAAGTTCCAAACACGGGTCTTCTTCATTTTTCAACCCTTTCACCTACATTAGAGAGTTCTAAGAGCTTCAAGAACCTGCTCTTGACCCAAATTCAGTAGAGGTAAGTAAATTCTTTTCATTTATCTAGTTTCATACATGAATTAACAAAGAAATCAACTACTAATTCTTGGAAAAATCTTGGTTTTGGGTTGTAAATGGGATTCTTGGAAAATTAGTGAATTACCCCTTCTTAGCCATTGAATTTCTGAATAAATTATGTAATTATGATCCTTAGACTACGGGTAATTTAATCCTTCAAGAACTTTCAAAATCCGAAAGCGTGGGCCTAGGGTCGAAATTTCAAAAATCGTCAAGAATGTTAAATTTTAGGAATTCTTGCTAATTCTCCTTCTTGAACCTTAAATTGATTCAATTATGCTATGTTTGGCTAGTTGTGAACCATCAAGAGCAGTTTCGGAGTTTCGGGCACATCTTTTGATCCGGTCCTTGGTCCGAGAAGTGCTTTTATCGAGGTGAGTCTCCTTTCTAACCTCGTAAGAGGGAAATTGTCCCTCTAGGTAACCTTAATTGATATGTGATCTTGTTTGGGGGATACGTACGCACCAAGTGACGAGAGTCCGTACGTAGTGGCTATTACTGCTTCGTCCGGGTAGTTAAGACACAGCATGCTCATTGTTTTCCTCTGTTGTAGCATAGATATGACTTGTATACTTGTGTAATTGGTATTGTTGTCTTTGAACATGTGATACTTAGCCTGATTTAAGAGTGATAAAAGAGTCACGGCAGAGTGATGATTGATTATATTATGGGATCGGGTCGTACGCCACGGCAGAGTGATGATTTATTATATTATGGGATCGGGTCGTACGCTACTGCAGAGTGATGATTGATTATATTATGGGATCGGGCCGTACGCCACGATAGAGTGATGATTAATTATATTATGGGATCGGTCCGTACGCCACGGCAAAGTGATGATTGATTATATTATGGGATCGGGTCGTACGCCACGGCGAGATTGAGACTACCAGGGTGGGATCGGGTCGTACTCCACGGCGAGATTGAGACTACCAGGGTGGGATCGGGTCGTACGCCACGGCGGATGTCAAACTTGTTTGATTTGAGATTGTTATTTGATGCCGAATATTGATGTACTTGATTATTTGTTTTACTTTCCTACAATTTTCTTTACATCCTGCTTACCTTACGACTGTTGGACATTAGTGAGTATCGAGTCGAGCTCTCGTCACTACTTTTTCGAGATTAGATGGGATACTCACTGGGTACATATTTATATATATGTACTCATGCTGCACTTTCTTTCCTTTTTTGTACTTGACTGTACAGGTCCGGAGGCTGGTCCATCTGATTTTCAGGCCGGTGCGAGATATTGATAGCGTCGTCATACTTCACGGTGAGCTGCTTTCCTAGCGACTTCCTAGCAGCACCCTGGAGTTTCTTTTGTTATGCTCTCTATCTATTTCATTCAGACTGGGACCCTGTATATGTTATAGTCATTGTATATTCAGTAGTTGCCCGTGACACTAGTGACACTAGTTCCTGGCACACACGCGGTATATATTTTTGGGGTTTTGGGATGTATATCTATGTGTATGTTTTATTTCTGCTTTGTATCTACTATGACTTTACCTTCACTCAAGGCTAGTATCATATTAGTTGTTATAAACTGGTAACCATTGACTTGTTTGATCGTCTGGGAAGGGTATCACTTAGTGAAAGTTATATCGGCTTGCCTAACCCCGCTGTTGGGAGCCATCGCGGCCTGAATTAGGATTTGGGTCGTGAGAACGTGGTATTAGATCCTTAGGTTCACGTAGTCTCACGAGTCACGGGAAAACCCAGTAGAGTCTTGCGAATCGGTACGGAGACGTATGTACTTATCTTCAGGAGGCTATAGGGCATTAAGAAACTCCTTTTGTTCTTATCCTATCGTGCAACCAATGATGTACTCAAACCTGTTCTTCTATTCTCTCACATATGGTGAGGACGCGTGCTTCACATGTTCCTAATCCAGGGGAGGCTGCTACCCCCGCCGCTCGAGGTCGTGGTAGGGGCAGGGGTAGGGCTCCTGTTCGTAGTAGGGGGAGAGGGCGTCCCAGAGTTGTACCGGTTGCACCGATTGAGAATCCTTATGTTGAGGAGTAGGATGACCTGCCTCCAGTAGTTCCACCACCAGCTGATTTTATCACGGCGTCGGGCTTCTAGGATGTCATGGGTCGTATGCTGAGGTTCATGGATACTATGTCACAGGCGGGGGTACTTTCATCAGATCCTGCTGTTTCTCAGGCAGGAGGGGGAGTTCAGACCCCTACCGCTCAGGCTACAAGTACAGCAGCAGCAGTACATCGTACTCCAGATATTCCACCAGTGATTGGGGTTCAGCCTGGGGTGGCAGCACCAGAGCCTAGGCCAGTTGCAGAGATAGACCGGCAGAAGCTGCTGGGTAGATGGACCTAACTTCACCCTCCGACCTTCGGGGGTGAACGAGGAGAGGATGCACAGGATTTTATCGAGAGGTGCAGGGACATACTGCACAACATGAGGATATTAGAGTCACACGGGGTAGATTTCACGACAATTCAGCTTGAGGGCAGAGCTCGCCGCTGGTGGCAATTATATGTTCTCAGTAGGCCAGCAGGGTCGCCACCAGTTACTTGGGAGCAGTTTATTCAGTTATTTTTGGACAGATACATTCCACCATATGAGAGGGAGGAGCTTCGGGGTCAGTTTGAGAGGTTAGAACAGGGGAAGATGTCTGTGTCAGATTTTGAGGCCAGGTTCTCAGAGTTGTCTCGCCATGCTCTCATGATATTTCCCACAGATGCTGAGAGGGTTCGACGGTTTGTGGCAGGCTTACATACGGGTATAAGAACTTCCATGGCCAGAGAGGTAGAGATGGGTACCCCATATCAGCTTGTAGTCAAGATAGCTCGATGTATCGAGGGTTACCGTGTGAGGGGCAGGGAGCAGGGTCAGCAAGGTCAGCAGGACAAAAGGGCAAGGTTTGTAGGTGACTTCAGAAGGGCTCCAACAAGGGCCAGGGGTCAGTACGGAGGTGTCCAGTTAAGCAGGCCTTCCTATTCACCACCTCTAGTACCTCCTAGGGTTGTTCCATTAAGGCCCCAGTTTAGCGTCATGCCAGAGCGCTCCTATCATCCTTCAGCCATCCAGAGTGCACCCAGCAGTTATTCTATCCATCAGAGATCCTCCAGCTCTTATCCTAGTGCTTTACCAGGGGATTCATACCGCTCTTCATCTAGTCAGGGTTCCTCCTCTTCAGGGCAGCAAGTAGTAGTGCCAGAGGGTTGCTTCAAGTGTGGGGATCTGGGTCACGCATGGAGGTTTTGTCCCAGGAATCGGGGCAAGGCCGTGCAGCAGAGCCAGCAGCCTATGATTACAGCAGCAGCAGCACGACCACTTAGGGGTGGAAATCAGATTGGCGAGGGTCGTCCTAGAGGGGGAGGCCAGTCTGGAAGGGGTCGTTCAGCCCCAGCTCGTCCTGGGGGAGCTCAATCCTCGGGTGCTCATGCCAGATTTAATCTTATTCCAGCCAGGGCAGACGCTGTGATTACAGGTATTATTTCGGTTTGTGGTAGAGAGGCTTCAGTGTTATTTGATCCAGGGTCCACATATTCATATGTTTCAGCATTATTTGTCCATTCTCTAGATGTTAATTACGAGTCTTTGGGTTCTCCCTTGTATGTATCCACTCCTCTGGGCGACTCTATAATGGTAGACCGGGTCTACCGGTCTTGTATAATTACCTTCTGTGAGTTGGAGACCAGAGCCGACCTGTTGTTGCTGGATATGGTTGATTTCAAGGTCATCTTAGGCATGGATTGGTTATCCCCTCATCATGTTGTCCTGGATTGCCATGCCAAGACAGTGACATTAGTCGTGCCTGAGTCGCCGAGGTTAGAGTGGAGGGGTTCTTCAGTTAGTGCCTTCAGCCGGGTCATTTCCTTCGTGAAGCTCGGCATATGGTCGAGAAAGGGTGTCTGTCTTATCTTGCTTATGTACGGGACACCACCGCCGAGTCTCCTACCCTTGATTCAGTGCCTGTCGTTCAGGAGTTTCCGGAGGTGTTTCCTTCAGATCTTACAAGCATGCCTCCAGATCGAGATATAGATTTCTGCATTGATTTGGCACCAGATATTCAGCCTATTTCTATTCCTCCCTATCGTATGGCTCCTAAAGAGCTAAAGGAAATGAAGGAACAGCTTGAGGAGTTGTTGTCCAAGGGGTTTATTAGGCCGAGTGTGTCGCCGTGGGGTGCTCCAGTCCTATTTGTGAAGAAGAAGGATGGGTCTATGCGGATGTGTATTGACTACCGCCAGTTGAATAAAGTGACCATCAAGAAAAAGTATCCTCTGCCGCACATTGATGATTTGTTTGATCAGCTACAGGGTGCTCGTGTGTTCTCTAAAATTGATCTGACGTCAGGTTACCACCAGTTGAAGATTCAGGCTTCTGATGTCCCGAAGAATGCATTTCGCACCGGAGATGGCCACTATGAGTTCTTAGTGATATCCTTTGGCTTGACTAATGCCCCAGCATCATCTATGGACTTGCTGAATAGAGTATTCAGGCCGTATATCGACTCCTTCGTTATTGTTTTCATTGATGATATATTGATCTACTCACGGAGCCTGGGAGAGCATGAGCAGCATTTAAGAGTTGTACTTCAAACCTTGCGAGAGCAGAAACTATATGCTATGTTCTCCAAGTGCGAGTTTTGGCTGGAGTCCGTGGCATTTCTGGGGCATGTGGTTTCAGGTGAGGGTATCAAGGTTGATCCGCAGAAGATTGAGGCAGTTCAGAGTTGGCCACGTCCTACTTCAGCTTCAGAGATCAGGAGTTTTCTGGGTTTAGCAGGTTATTACCGTCGATTCATGGAGGGATTCTCTTCTATTGCCGCTCCACTGACTAGATTGACTCAGAAGAATGCTCCATTTCAGTGGTCCGACGATTGTGAGGCGAGCTTTCAGAAGCTCAAATCAGCATTGACTTCAGCATCAGTGTTATCGTTGCCTTTTAAGTCTGGAGTGTATACAGTGTATTGCGATGCCTCGCGCGTCGGGTTGGGATGTGTGTTGATGCAGGATGGCAGGGTTATTGCTTATGCTTCGCGACAGCTGAAGGTTCATGAAAAGAATTACCCGTTGCACGATTTGGAGTTGGCGGCGATTGTTCATGCTTTGAAGATATGGCGGCATTATTTGTACGGTGTATCTTGTGAGGTCTATATTGACCACCACAGCCTGCAGTACCTGCTTAAGCAGAGGGACCTTAATTTGAGGCAGCGAAGGTGGCTTGAGTTATTAAAGGACTACGATCTCACTATTCTGTATCATCCGGGCAAGGCAAATGTAGTGGCAGATGCATTGAGCAGGTGGGTAGCTAGCATGGGTAGTTTGGCCTACATTTCAGCTGAGGAAAGGCCTTTAGCCTTGGACATTCAGTCCTTGGCTAATCGATTAGTGATATTGGACATTTCCGAGCCTCGTCGAGGTTTGGCTCATGTGGTTGCGCAGCCTTCATTATTGGGAGAGAGTAAGGCTCGACAGTTTGATGATCCACGTCTAGCAGAGCTTCGGGATACGGTGGTCCAGGGCAGGGCCAAGGAGGTTACCTTAGGCGAGGATGGTGTTCTGCGACTCCAGGGTCGATTGTGTGTTCCTGATATTGATGGCCTGAGGGAAAGGATTCTAGCAGAGGCACACAGTTCTCGGTACTCTATTCACCCAGTAGCGACGAAGATGTATCGTGATTTGAGGAAGCACTACTGGTGGAGGCGGATAAAGAAGGACATTGTTCAGTATGTGGCAAGGTGTCTTAATTGTCAGCAGGTTAAGTACGAGCATCAGCGACCAGGAGGCTTGTTTCAGCAGATGCACATTCCTCATTGGAAGTGGGAGCGTACAACTATGGACTTCGTGGTTGGGTTGCCTCGGACTTTACGGATGGTTGACGCGGTTTGGGTCATTGTGGACAGACTGACCAAATCGGCGCATTTCATTTCGATGGCTACTACTTACACTACAGAGAGGTTGGCTCAGATTTATCTTCGTGAGATAGTTCGGTTGCATGGTGTGCCGGTGTCTATCATTTCAGATCGGGGTCTTCAGTTCACTTTGCACTTCTGGAGAGCTTTGCACAGCGAGATGGGTACTCAGATAGACCTCAGTTCAGCTTTCACCCTCAGACGGATGGCCAGTCAGAGCGTACATTTCAGATTCTGGAGGATATGCTCAGGGCTTGCGTGATTGATTTCGGGGGACAGTGGGACCAGTTCCTACCTTTGGCGGAGTTTGCATACAATAATAGTAATCAGTCCAGCATCGAGATGGCTCCATTTGAGGCTTTATATGGTCGGCGATGCTGTTCTCCGATTGGGTGGTTTGAGTCTGGTGAGACCAAGTTATACGGTACAGATCTGGTCAGAGATGCCTTGGAAAAGGTGAAGATTATTCAGGAGAAGCTCCGTACAGCACAGTCTAGGCAGAAGAGCTACGCAGATTTGCGGGCACGTGATGTATCATTCATGGAGGGAGATAAGGTTATGTTAAAGGTTTCGCCGATGAAGGGCATTATGAGATTCGGGAAGAAAGGCAAGTTGAGCCCTAGATTTATAGGTCCTTTCGAGGTGCTGAAGCGGGTTGGAGAGGTTGCTTATGAGCTTGCTTTGCCTCCAGCCTTATCAGGAGTTCACCCAGTATTTCATGTATCTACGCTTCGGAGGTATCACGCCGACTTCTCGCACGTGGTTGATTACAGCACTATCCAGTTAGATGAGAAGTTGGGCTTCGAGGAGGAGCCAGTTGCCATTATTGATAGGCAGGACCGCCAGTTGAGGTCTAAGACAGTTTGTATGGTTAAGGTCCAGTGGAGGGGCCAACCATTTGAGGAGGCGACTTGGGAGTCCGAGCGGGACATGCAGAGCATATATCCACAGCTATTAAGCACTCCATGTACGATTCTAGTCCCGTTCGAGGACGAACGTTTATTTAAGAGGGGGAGAATGTAACGACCCAGCCAGTCGTTTTGCGTCAGGGTCCTGTTTCCTTTAATGAAACCTTCCATAGCGGCTATTCGTGCTTTATGACTCGCAGGAGCGGGTGGTTCGGGATTTGGGAATGATATGGATGGTTTAGGAACACTTGGTTCCTTAAGGCTGGCCTATTTGGCCAAGTTTGACTTCGGTCAACATTTTGAGAAAACGACCTCCGAATCGAGTTCTGACAGCTCCAGTAGCTCTGTATTATGATTTCGGACTTGGGCGTATGTTCGGCTCGGGTTTCTAATGACCCAGGAGCATTTCGGCGCACGAAATGGAAATCAGGATTTCCTTTAGTTAGAATTTGGCCTGGAACGAGACTTCATGCTACCGGGGTCCGAATGGAATTTCGGGACCGGCAATAGTTCCGTATAGTCATTTATAACTTGTCTGCAAAATTTTGGGTCATTCCGAGTAGTATAGACCCGTTCGGCGCAATGAAATGAAATCTAGAGTTCTTAAAGTCTTAAGGTTGAATTCAAGGGGTTTGGAGGGTGGTTTCAAGTTTTAGTGATGTTTTGAGTGTTCCGTAAGCTCGAGCGAGTCCGTCATATGATTTGGGACTTGTTGGTATATTTTGTCGGAGGCTCGGGTGGGCCCAGGGGCTTCCCAGACCCCGCACGGGGCCAAAAAGCAGCAAAATCCACTGCTGGTGTGGCTGCTTCTGGTGTGACCGCACCTGCGGTCTACCAGTCGGAGGTGCGAGACCGCACCTGCGGTCCCAGCCTCGCAGGTGCGGAAAGCCCATAGACCCCTCTACCTCCGCAGGTGCGGACTTGTGCCCGCTGGTGCGAGTTCGCTGGTGCGGACTTCCCCTCGCAGTTGCGACCCCAGCTCCCAGGCCCAGCCTCCGCAGGTGCGGACTTGTGCCCGCTGGTGCGGACTTCCCCTCGCAGGTGAGACCCCAGCTCCCAGGCCCAGCCTCTGCAGGTGCGGCCAATTGTTCGCAGGTGCGGAACCGCACCTGCGGCCCCAAAGTCGTTGGTGGTAGAATCCCTGTAGGCAGCCTATATTTAAGTTCCAAACACGGGTCTTCTTCAATTTTCAACCCTTTCACCTCCATTAGAGAGTTCTAGGAGCTTCAAGAACCTGCTCTTGACCCAAATTCAGTAGAGGTAAGTAAATTCTTTTCATTTATATAGTTTCATACATGAATTAACAAAGAAATCAACTACTAATTCTTGGAAAAATCTAGGTTTTGGGTTGTAAATGGGATTTTGGAAAATCAGTGAATTACCCCTTCTTAGCCATTGAATTCCTGAATAAATTATGTAATTACGATCCTTAGACTACGGGTAATTTAATCCTACAAGAATTTTCAAAATCCGAAAGCCTGGGCCCGGGGTCGAAATTTCCAAAATCGTCAAGAATGTTAAATTTTAGGAATTCTTGCTAATTCTCCTTCTTGAACCTTAAATTGATTCAATTTTTCTATGTTTGGCTAGTTGTGAACCGTCAAGAGTAGTTTCGGAGTTTCGGGCGCATCTTTTGATTTGGTCCTTTTTCCTAGGAGTGCTTTTATCGAGGTGAGTCTCCTTTTTAACCTCGTAAGAGGGAAATTGTCCCTCTAGGTAACCTTGTTTGCTATGTGATCTTGTTTAGGGGCTACGTAAGCACCGAGTGACGAGAGTCTGTACGTAGTGGCTATTACTACTTCGTTCGGGTAGTTAGGACACAGCATGCTCATTGTTTTCCTCTATGGTAGCATAGATATGGCTTGTATACTTGTGAAATTGGTATTGTTGTCTTTGAACGTGTGATACTTGGCTTGATTTAAGAGTGATAAGAGAGACACGACAGAGTGATGATTGATTATATTATGGGATCAGGCCGTACGCCATGGCAGAGTGATGATTGATTATATTATAGGATAGGGTCGTACGCCACGACACAGTGATGATTGATTATATTATGGGATCGGGTCGTACGCCACGGCAGAGTGATGCTTGATTATATTATGGGATCGGGATGTACGCCACAGCAGAGTGATGATTGATTATATTATGGGATCGGGTCGTATGCCACGGCGAGATTGAGACTACCAGGGTGGGATCAGGCCGTACGCCACGGCGAGATTGAGACTACTAGGGTGGGATCGGGTCGTACGCCACGGAAATATTGAGACTACCAGGGTGGGATCGGGTCGTACGCCACGGTGAGATTGAGACTACCAGGGTGGGATCAGGCCGTACGCCACGGCGAGATTGAGACTACTAGGGTGGGATCGGGTCGTACGCCACGGTGAGATTGAGACTACCAGGGTGGGATAGGGTCGTACGCCAATGCGGATATCAAACTTGTTTTATTTGAGATTGTTATTTGATGCCGGATATTGATGTACTTGATTATTTGTTTTACTTGCCTAAAGTTTACTTTACATCCTGCTTACCTTACGACTCTTGGACCTTAGTGAGTATCGAGTCGACCTCTCGTCACTACTTCTTCGAGATTAGACGGGATACTCACTGGGTACATATTTATATATATGTACTCATGCTGCACTTTCTTTCCTTTTCTGGACTTGACTGTACATNTGTATATTCAGTAGTTTCCCGTGACACTCGTGACACTAGTTCCTGGCACACACGCGGTATATATTTTTGGGGTTTTGGGATGTATATCTATGTGTATGTTTTATTTCGGCTTTGTATCTACTATGACTTTACCTTCACTCAAGGCTAGTATCATATTAGTTGTTATAAACTGGTAACCATTGACTTGTTTGATTGTCTGGGAAGGGTATCACTTAGTGAAAGTTATATCGGCTTGCCTAACCCCGCTATTGGGCGCCATCGCGGCCTGAATTAGGATTTGGGTCGTGACAGGTCCCATCCTGATATAACTTCTATCGCGGTACACAGCCCAGTTCGAACGCATCAAATCTCATGAAATCATGAGGGTCTCGTCCTCAACTCTAAATCACAGATCAAATATATATCATACCAATTGAAATCTCCTACTACTCATTTCTACCAAAAAATAAAAATCACAACACTGGCTGAACTCTCACCCCGGTAGAGTATCAAATCACTGCTCGTAACCAAAATACTCAAAAACATCACATCAAGCTTACCATGATGATCAAAAAGGACTCACTTCTAGTCTCACCACTCTCAATGCTGAATAAAAACAACGATAGAGACGGGCTACCACTCATAGAATCTCCCAACAGGAGCAAACACGAAAAAAGAGTGCAAAGCATGAAACTCACTCATAAATGAAGTAGCAAATAAGGGATTTGTCCCGACCAGTAGAACTATAATGAAATACAAATGGTGCCCCTCTGTACCAGATCAAAACATACATGTATGATAATATCTGGCACAACGTCCCCCAGCCTACTATATGAAACACATCAACGGGCCGGGCCTCCCCCTCCTGGGTGCCCCTTACTCGCCTGAATACCCTGTTGTAACATATATGCCCGGAGTCTGGGACAATCTCTCACCATGTGGTTGATATCTCCACACTAAAACAACCTCTCTGCTGACATGGCGGTTGAAACTACACCGTACAAGAATCTTTGAGACCCATGAACACCTAAAACACTGCGAGAAGCCGGAAGTGCAAACTGAACTGCTGACCCACAAGATCTCTACCATGATGTACCCTGCCTCCAAAATAAGGACCAGCGGATCTCTCCGGTCCACGAGGCCTCCTCGCCTCCCTGAACTCTCTCTCCTGGTTTTGTCGATCCTCTCGCTCCCGGTCCCACATGCTCTCTAACCGGCGAGCGATCCTTACCACTTGTTGAAACGAGGCATCTGACTCTAACTCTCGAGTCATGCTGAACCGAATATCATGTCTGAGCCCCCAAATGAAAATACAGACTCGCTCTTTAACCGTAGCGACCAAGGTGCATGTCTGGCCAAATCACTGAATCTGACTGCATACTCAAATACTGACATAGTTCTCTGACGCAACTGCTCAAATTACGCGCGCCATGCATCCATAAGGGACTGAGGTACAAACTTTATCAAAAACATCTCTGAAAACTGAGTCCATGTAAGTGAAGCTGCATCGGCCGGGCTACCCAACTCATATGCATGCCGCCACTGATAAGCCGCTCCCTTAAGCTGGAACGTAGTAAACGCAACCCAACTCGTCTCAACAATATCCATAAAGCGGAAGATGCTATGGTACTCCTCCAGCAAACCCTGTGCACTCTATGAAGCCAAACCGCTAAATGTAGGAGGGTTATATCTCTTGAACCTTGCAAATCTAAGTTGGCCTTCCTCGGATGTTGTTACTCTCACCATGAGCTTAACTAGAACCACAGGCTGTGTCACCATGACACCTAGAACCGGACCAACATGAACTCGCTTCTTTGGAGTGTGTGCGGCAGGAGTCTTGTTTCCTCCCCCGGTCAGTGAAGTAGCTGGTGCAACCGGAATCAACCTCGCCTGAACCAATATACCGAACATGCTCAGGAACTGTTCTAAAGTCCCCTAAAGTCCGGGGGTAAGTGCAGGCGCCTCCGGTACCTGCTCCCGAAATGGAACTACTGGCGGCTCCTCAACTGCTGCTCTAGTAGGTGACCTAGATGCGACACATGCTCCTCATCAGCCTCTGCCTCTGGCCCTAGCGACATCTGCTCTGGGGGTAACATCATCAATAACCGCAGCTTGTGTCCTCACCATTTGTGAGAGAATGGAATGATAAACTTCAAACTTCAGGATCAATGAACTCGGAGGATAGGAATGAAGGAAGTGAAATTGTCCTAGTAGTTCTGTAGCCTCTCGAAGATAAGTACAGACGTCTCCGTACCGATCCACAAGACTCTACTAAACTCCCTTATGACTCGTAGCAAGTAAGAACCTTGATCTCTTATACCAACTTGTCACGGCCCAATTTCCCCTCCGTTTGGTATCGTGATGGCACCTAGTCTCAGGGACTAGGTAAGTCTAACCTTTTATGAATAACAACAACAATTAAAGAAAATCTAATAGTTTCGATATGGAAACCTTTACATAATTTTTATAATTTCCCAAAACCGATAGTACAAGTCATAAGCTCTAAAGAGTTTGCTACAACTTCTAAATACTACTGTTTGGAAATGAGTAAAAACAGTTGAATACAATTTAAGAAGGTGACTCTGAAGCCTGCGAGCGCAGCGGCAGGTTTACCTTGAGTCTCCTCAGAAAGGATCCGCACAGCAAATGACGATCAATACCTGGATCTGCACAAGAATGTGCAGAAGTGTAGTATGAGCACATCACAGTGATGCCTAGTAAGTATCAAGACTAAACTCGGTTAAGTAGTGACAAGGACTAGTCAAGACACCCACTGGTCTAATAAACTGAACAAGCATAAGTATAGGAATGACGGAACATGGAATCTATCTAATGACTACACAATAGGTCTAATAACATAACAACTACAATAAGGAAAGAAAACAGCAAATAACAACGGAACACCATAATAAGACACAGAAGGATGGACGGGAACACAACCCAAATTCGAAAGTCACAATATAGTAAGGGCAAGTAGTAACTCAGCACTGTAATAGTTTCTACATCAGTCCTTAGACAACAACCACAATAAATTAGTCAAATGCTTCAAGAGTAAACTTTCACCCGTAAGTTCTTATATTGGAAATCTTTAAAATATGATCTTTTTCAATAGGAAATTCTTTGGAAATATACTTTGTTCGAATGTAACTTTTCAAACAAATATCATTCAAACATAGTTCTTTCAAGATAAATGCTTTTCAAATATACTTTTCAAATAATGTCTTTCAAACATAGTTTCCTCAAGATAAATGCTTTTCAAATATACTTTTCAAATAATGTCTTTCAAACATAGTTTCCTCAAGATAAATGCTTTTCAAATATACTTTTCAAATAATGTCTTTCAAACATAGTTTCCTCAAGATAAATGCTTTTCAAATATACTTTTCAAATAATGTCTTTCAAACATAGTTTCTTCAAGGTAAATGCTTTTCAAGTACAACTTTTCAAGTAAATATCCTTCGAGTATAGGCACCTTGTGACACACAAGCATAGAAGATTAATAGCTCCGAACACAGATAAATCAACACGGGAATCTACCGGGATCCGGTCCTGTAGTCCTGAACTTATTATGCAGTATAAGGGGATCTCCCGGAATGCGTTCAGAGTCCCAAAATAAATATGAGCTGGGAGATCCCCCGGAATACGTCTGTAGTCCCAAAATTAATATGCAGCATAGGGGGGTCTCACGGAATACGTACGTAGTCCCAAAATAAATATGTAGTACAGGGCGATCTACCGAAATACGTTTGTAGTCCCAAAAAAAATATGTAGTGCTGGGGGATCTCCCGAAATACGTCTGTAGTCCCAAAATAAATATTCAACGCAACCAACAAACACAACAATTATAGCGCGGTAGAAAACTTATACATCACCACAACAAGTACAAAGCGACAATGACAATAATATAAGTACGGCGAGTAAATCAATACAAGAACTTTCAATCACAAAGGAAATAATAGAACTCGTTCACAAGCAATAAACACTATAAAGAATGATAAGTGTAAAGAGAAAAACTTAACCAGGAAAAAAAACGTTGCAATGAATCCACAATATTCAAGTCAACAATAAGAAGCCAACACGAGTCAAATAATTCCAAATAAAGTCAAGTCGACTAAGATATAGGTTATCTAAACTCCTTTTGAGGTTGAGCAATTTTCAAAGATATTCAACAACTCAAATAAGGGTAAGAAGCAAAAGATAATCATAACTTCAATTAAGGCTAAACAATTATAGGATGAGGCACTAATAATTTCAATTAAATATAGGCAGTTTATGAAAATATAGCATGACGATAGAAGAGGTAAAACCTTCGGTTAAGTCAAATCAGGGTCAAGTGGACGGTAAGGGTGAATCCTAAAGCAATTATCTCTAATCAAAGCATGTAGAGGTGAAATTAGCAAATAATAACTCAAGTGTATCAAGAACAACTTCATACACAGTGAATATAAAGACCTAAGAACCCTAAAAGGCAAGCTTCTCACAAATAAGTCTGAGCATGCACTTGTCACCTTGTGCACACGGACTACAATCAACATAAAAGACTCGAATCCTAAGGGGTAGTTCCCCCACACAAGGTTAGGCAAGATACTTACCTCAAATCGCTAAACTCAATCTAAAACTAGGCTCTTGCCACGGGTATCCAACTCTGAATGGTCCAAATGTAATCAAATAAATTGCATAATGTAAATAATACTACAGTAACTACTTTAGCTAATGAATTCGAAGCTAAGGCAAGAAAATAGGAAAAACGTCCAAAAATCCTCTCCGAGCCCACGTCTCGTAATCGAGTAAAATCACAATTTACGAACATCCATACCAAATTTACTCAAATCCAATACCAAAACCTCAATCAAAACTCCAAAATTCGGCCAACGAATTATTCTCAAATCTTCCCCAACTTTTCACTCTAAATCACTAATTTGATGTTGAAATTAAAGATATAATCATGGGAATTAACCAAAACTAGGTAAGAATCACTTACCCCAAACACCTATGCAAGAATCTCTCCAAAAATCGCCTTCTACCGAGCTCCCAATTAAATTTTGTGATATGAACTCAAAATCCTCATTTTTGAACTTTAAATTCATCCCAGGTATTTCTTCTTCACGTTCGCGGGCCACTCATCGCGTTCACGATGAACAAAAACTCTCAAAAGCCATTTCCAAACTCTTCTCATACAACCTGTCGTATAATGGCCATACTTTTAGTACAAAACTTAAAATGATAAATGGTTTAATATTTTGGAAACTAGACACCAATATCTACAACTTTCATGTTTTGGTCATCTTCGAATTCCTTATAGATGTTGAGATATAAGCGGCCAAAGGAAGCCCTATGCAACACAAATTTCTTCTTCATCTTCCCGGATAGTGTCTAGTGTACCAGCCATAACTCTTTGTACACAAGTCCAAATGCTAAATGGTTTAATTTTCTAAACCTAGACACAAAGGGATATAACTTTATTTTTTGGATCATCTTCAAATTCCTTATAGATTGTGAGATATGAGCCTCCAAAGTCAGACCTGCGTAATGGAGATTTTTCTTCTTCGCGAACGCGAGGATCTCTTCGTGAACACGAAGAACAAAGTCCCTTAAACCAAATCCTTCTTCGCAAACGCGAGAGGATCCTCGCGAATGCGAAGAACAACACCAGACACCAGCATCAACTATTGCAAAACAACCCGAAATGATCCGAAACCACCCTGAAACACACCCGAGGCACCGTCCAATAACACAAGCCAGTCCCATAACCTAACACGGACCTGATCGAAGCCTCAAATCACCTCAAACCATATCGAAATGATGAATCGCACCCCAATTCAAGCCTAATGAACTTTAGAACTTCAAACTTCTACATTCGATGTCGAAACTTATCAATCACGTCCAATTGACCTCAAATTTTGAACACAAGTCGCATTCGACATTACGGACCTACTTCAACTTCCGAAATCAGAATCCGACCTCGTTATCAAAAAGTCCACTTTCAGTCAATTTCTCAAAATCCTTCAAATTTCTAATTTTCGCCAAATTGCCTCAAATTACTCTACGTATAAAGTTTGAGTTCACAATCTAATGATGAATTGGACAAACCATCATGTATGATTATAGCACAAGATTAAATATAATTTATCTTGATTATGGGAGTGGTTTAATTCAACCTTCTTGTGTTAGTACATTTTGCATGTATTGAACGGACCAAGTAGAAATAAGTATTTTATACTGACTTAATAAAATGCGCTCTCTAGCCATTAAATGTACTAATACTCTTAATCTTGATATAATTATTATTATGTGTGTACAATATTATTGTTTTCATTTATTAAAAGGCGAGATTCTTTCTGTCACGACCCAAATTCCCAACCCTCGGGATTGTGATGGCGCCTAGCACCATACTTTCTAGGCAAGCCAATGTTAGAGGGATTCAACATTTAAAACAATTAAAACATAATGCGAGGTTTAATATTATCCAATAAATAATATCAAAGTAATTTATGGAGAAATAAAACGATGCTACGAAACTAATGCTAATATCTAACTACCCATGGTTTGGAGTCACAATTCACGAACTACTAAAGAATACTACAAGTATTTTGCAGACAGAAAATATATATATTCTTTGAATAAAATAAAATAGTTAAATCATATGGAGAAAACTCCAGGAATCTGCAGACGCCAGCAGATCTACCTCGTGTCTCTGTGTGAATAATCAGCTACTGCTCAAAAATCAAATCTGACCGGGACCTGGATCTGCACAAGAAGTGCAGAGTGCAGTATCAGTACAACTGACCCCATGTACTGGTAATTTCTGATCCTAACCTCGACGAGGCAGTGACGAGCCTACGGCGGGGCATTTATGATATAACCTGTATACATTGTTTAATAAAGCAAGAAGGAAATACTAAAATAAATAAACAATAACTTGCAGTAAATAGTTAAGTAACTCAGCTATATTTCCAGAACTCAACTATAATAAATCCTTACGAAAACTTCCAAGTTAAAATTTAAATAACGGTAAAAGCAGAATATGGGAACAACAAAATAAAACAATGAGTATTCCAGTCTTCATCATATAACCAGTAAAACGTGAATATTCTCCCTTATTACTCCTGGTTGCAGTGTGTAACCCGATCCACCCTATCCACCCTTATTGCTCCTCAATATATATATCACCCTTATTCTTCCTCTTGGAGCGTGCAACCCGATCCCAGTTGTCCACCCTTATTCCTCCTTGTTGCGGCGTGCAACCCGCTCCCACTAGACAGTCATATTTCATCATTTATAATAAAGGGTTCACAATTTAGATTAAAATCCTTCACAACATTTATGTCTCAAATAATGTAACGGAAAGCTATACAATTAAGAAACTTCACCAATTATTACTACACAGCGAAACCAACCGAAATCTATCATGAAACACTGACAACCAGCTCAATCGTTAATGTACCGCTGAGGAACAATTACTACTTCAAATAAGTGAAACAATATCTAACAAACATGTAGACAAAAACCATTAGACATGGAGGCATAAATAATCATAAAACAATTAAGGCAGGAATAAAATAAGTTGGAAACGGGGAAGGGAACATGTCAAACAGATAAATTGGTGGCGCATAGGTACTCGTCACATCACCTATACGCCACACAAAAGCAATTTCTCATAGCATTTAAGTCAGTGATTCCTAATCCCTCAAGTCAAGATTAGACCAAATACTTACCTCGATTCACAGGCAACTCACTGCTCAAGCAAAGCTTTTCCTTTAGAATTTGCCTCCAAACCACTCGTATCTAATCATAAATATCAATAATTCTTGCTAAAGGAACCAACTTTAATGCAAAATTATGGTTTTCCTAATTTTTTCTATCAAAAGACAAAAATCAACCTCGGGGTCGCTTGGTCCAAATTCGAGGTTCGGACCAAAATCCGTTTACCCATTCTCCCCCGAATCCGGATATACAATTGGTTTTCGAATCCGACCTCGATTCGAGGTCTAAATCCCCAAATTTCAAAACTCCTAAGTTCTACCCAAAAATCCATAATTCTACCATCAAAATTCTAGATTCTAGGTTGGAATCTTGTTAAAAGTCGCAACAGATTGAAAGGAATTAGTTAGGAATCACTTACATATGATTTGGAGAAGTTTTGGTCTTTGGAAAATTTCCTATGGAGGTTTAGGGTTCGAGAGAATTAAAAATGGGTGAAAATCCCGTCTAAGTCCCAACTTAACAGGATGCAGATGTCGCAATTGCGACTCGAGCTTCGTATTTGCGAAGCTCGCAATTGCGAGAAGGATATCGCAAATGCAAACCTTCGCAATTTATGCTGCCTTCGCATTCGCGACTAATATGTCGCGTTTGAGACTTCTGGGGCCATCGCAATTTTGAATGGAAGTTCGCTTATGCGAACATGGGCTTCCCAGGTACTTTTTGCAAATGCAAAGAAAACCTCGCAAATGCAAGAACAAGCTGGCCCGGGCTTCTCCGCAATTCCGATAAAATTCCTCGCAAATGCCATCCTTGCCCACTTCACATTTGCGAAGCCTGATCTCGCAATTGTGAGATGAGAGGCCTGCAAACAGACACCAGACACACCAGCTATATTTTCTAAGTTCTAAACACTCTGTGACCTATCTGAAACTCACCCGAGCCCTCAGGGATCCAAATCTAACATGCACGCAAGTCTAAAAACATCGTACGGACTTGTTTGTGCGATCAAATAACAATAATAACACCTAAAACTACGAATTAAACATCAAAACTCATGATTTTCTCAAGAACACTTCAAATTCACTATTTTCTCAACCAGATGAACTGAGGATAACCCTGGAGGAAACGCAAGTCTATAATCTACCTCTCCCACTCTCTCGAGAATCTCAAATGGCCTGATATACCTATGGCTCAACTTTCCCTTCTTCCCGAACCTCATAACACCTTTCATGGGTGATACCCGAAGTACGAAGTCGATCCTGTATAATCTTGACCTTGTCTAAGGCCTCCTGAACTAAGTCTGTACCCAATATTCGAGCCTCTCCCGGCTCAAACCATCCAACTGGCGATCTACATCGTCTACCATATAATGCCTCATAGGGAACCATCTGAATGCTCTACTGGTAGTTGTTATTGTAGGAAAACTCCACTAACGACAAGAACTGATCCCAAGAACCTCCAAAGTCAATAACACAGGCGCGGAGCATGTCCTCCAAGATCTGAATGGTACGCTCGGACTACTCGTCTGTCTGAGGATGGAATGGTGTGCTCAACTCAACTCGTGTACCCAACTCACGCTGAACAGTCCTCCATAAGTGTGAGGTAAACTGCGTACCTCAATCAGAAATGTTAGACACGGGAACACCGTGAAGGCGAACGATCTCCTGAATGTAAATCTCTGCCAACCGCGCCGAGGTATAAGTACTTTCCACTAGAATGAAATGTGTTGATTTAGTCAACCTATCCACAATAACCCAAACGGCATCGAGCTTGCTTTGAGTCCGTGGAAGTCCAACAACTAAGTCCATAGTGATACGCTCCCAATTCCACTCAGGAATCTCTATATGTTGAAGCAAACCACGGGGTCTCTGATGTTCAAACTTCACATGTTGACAATTCAAGCATCGAGCCACATAAGCAACAATATCCTTTTTCATCTTTGTCCACCAATAATGTTGTCGCAGGTCATGATACATCTTGGCATCACCCGTGTGAATAGAATACTTAGAACTGTGAGCTTCCTTAAGGATCAACTCACGAAGCCCATCTACATTAGGCACACACACTAGACCCTACATCCTCAAAACATCGTCATCTCCAACTGTAACCTACTTGGCACCACCGTGTGGAACTGTGTCCCTAAGGACCATCAAATGCGGGTCATAATCCTGACAATCTCAAATACGCTCAAATAAAGAAGATCGAGCAACTGTACAAGCTAAAACACGGCTGGGTGAAATGTCCACCCTCACGAACTGATTAGCCAAAGTCTGAATATATGAAGCTAACGGTCTCTCACCGACCGGAATGAATACAAGGCTACCCATACTCGATGCCTTCCTACTCAATGCATCGACCACCACATTGGCCTTCCTCGGATGATACAATATAATGATGTCATATTCTTTCAATAACTCTAACCATCTCCTCTACCTCAAATTAAGATCCTTTTGCTTGAACAAGTACTGAAGACTTCGATGATCCGTGAAGACCTTACACGACACACCATAGAGATAGTGCCTCCAAATCTTTGATGCTTGAACAATGGCTTCCAACTCTAAGTCATGGACAGGATAATTCTTCTCATGAACCTTCAACTGCCGAGATTCATATGTAATCACCCTGCCTTCATGCATTAATGCCGCTCTGAGCCCAACACGGGAGGAATCACAATATACCACGAAGAATCCTAAATATGATGGTAACACCAACACCGGTGCTGAAGTCAAGGCTATCTTGAGCTTATGAAAGCTCGCCTCACACTCGTTCGGCCATTTGAATAGGGTACCTTTATGAGTCATTTTAGTCATTGGGGATGCTATAGATGAAAACTCCTCCACGAAACGACGGTAGTAACCCGTCAAACCCAAGAAGCTCTTGATTTTCGTTGCTGAAGTGGGTCTAGGACAATTCTTGAGTGCCTCTATCTTCTTAGGATCTACCTGAATACCCTCTGCTCATACGATGTGACCCAAGAAAGCTAATGAATCCAACCAGAACTTACACTTTGAAAATTTTGCATATACCTGACTATCCCTCAAAGTCTGGAGCGCTCTCCGGAGGTGCTGCTCATGCTCCTCCCGACTGCGGGAGTATATTAGAATATCATCAATGAACACAATTACGAATGAATCCAGATAAGGCTTGAAAATCTGATTCATCAGTCCATAAAGGTTTCTGGGAAATTAGTCAAACCAAAAGACATCACCAGAAATTCATAGTTCACCTACCTCGTCTGAAAGGCTATCTTAGGGACACAGGATGCCCTAATCTTCATCTGATGGTAACCCGGTCTCAAATAAAGTTTCAAAAACACCCTGGCACCCTGAAGCTGATCAAACAAATCATCAATTCTTGGCAACAGATACTTATTCTTGATAGTAACTTTGTTTAACTGCATGTAATCTATACACATTCGCATAGATCCATCCTTCTTCTTCACGAACAAAACCGTTTCACCCTAGGGAGAGACACTAGGTCTAATGAAGCCCTTATCAAGCAAGTTTTGCAACAGTTCTTTCATTTCTTTCAATTATGGTGGGGGCTTCCTGTATGGAGGAATAGAAATGGGCTGAGTTCCAGGAGCCATATCAATGCAAAAATCAATATCTCTGTCGAGTGGCATCCCCGGCAGGTCTGTAGGAAATACCTCGAGAAATTCGCGAACAACAGGCACCAAATCTATAGAAGAAGCCTCAGCATTAGAATCACGAACATGAGCCAAATAATCCAAACACCCCTTCTCAACCATGCGACGAGACTTGGCATAAGAAATCACCCTACTGGGAGAATGACCAGGAGTCCCTTTTCCACTCTAATCGAGGCAACCCCAACAAGGCTAATGTAACTGTCTTGGCGTAAAAGCCAAGATGAAATAATAAGGCGACAACAAATCCATGCCCAATATGACATCAAAATCAACCATTTCAATAAGCAAAAGGTCCACACTGGTTTAAAGACCCTCAATAACGACCAAACACGAATGATTCACACGGTCTTCAACTACAGCATCCCCCACGGGCGTAGACACATAAACAGGGACACTCAAGAAATCGTGGGGCACAACCAAATACGAAGCAAAATAAGATGACACATAAGAGTAAGTAGACCCCGGATCAAACAGAATTGAAACGTCTCAATTGCAAACTGAAATGGTACCTGTGATAACAGCATCGGAGGACTCCACCTCAGGTCTTGCTGGAAATGCATACAATCGGGGCTGGGCCCTACCTCCCTAAACCATGTTTCTGGGAGGACCTCTTATAGGAAGACCTCCACCTCTAGTAGGCTGGCCTCCACCTCTAACAATTTGGCCCCTACCTCTAACTACCTGACCCCTACCCATGGCTGGCTAGGCATGTGGTGCCGGAACTGTGGCACGAGAACCCTAGTACTGAAGCTGATTACCCAAAAATCTCAGACAAGCTGTCCGAATATGGCCATACTCACCACACTCAAAGCATCCCTCCTGATACTAAGGTTGACCCTGACGAGTCGGCTGACCACGATAATAACTCTGCAGAGGAGGTTCTCTGATAGGAGATTATGGTTCACTATAGACTGGCTGAGCAAAAGGAGGCATGTAAGAATCACGACCACCTAAGGTACCATAAGATGCCTAAAGTGTTGAATGAAATGGCCTGGAAGAATGGCCTCTGCTAAAAGTAACCCCACCTCCAAATGAGGCACTGCTGAATCCACTGGAATGGCGAGGCCTCTTGTCTGACCCCTGATCTCCCAATCTGAGAACCATCTCAACTCTCCTGGACACATTGTCCGCATCTTGAAAGGAAATCTCGCTCCCCGTCTCCTTAGCCATCTGCAACCTGATGGGCTGAGAAAGGCCCTAAATAATTCTTACTCTCTCTCTCTCTCTCTCTGTGTGTGTGGGTAACAAAAGAATAGCATGTCGAGCCAAATCCACAAATCGAGTCTCATATAGGGTAACAGTCATGCTCCCCTACTGAAGGCGCTCAAACTGATGATGGTTCTCCTCCCTGGTAGTAATAGGTAGAAACTTCTCCAAAAAGAGGTGTGACAATTGATCCCAAGTAAGAGCAGGTGACCCAGCTAGTCTAGTCAATAGATAATCCCTCCACCATTTCTTGGCAGAACCAGTCATCTGAAAAGCAGCAAAATCGACACCCCATTGGTCTCCAAAATACCCATGTTCTGAAGAACCTCATGACAGCTACCAAGGTATTCCTGGGGATCCTCTGAAGTAGTACCACTGAAATGAACAGGGAAAAGCTTGATAAACCTTTCCAGTCTCCACAAAGAATTGGAGGATATAGCTGCACCATCAACAAGCGGTGCTACAGCAACTGGCTGAACTACCCCAACTGGATTGGCTAATGGGGTCTGAATCTGAGGAGTAATCTGCTCAGGAGTGTGGGTAATAGGAGTCTGAGATGCGGCTGCTTCCACAGGGAATGCGCCCGTCTGGGATACACTCTCCATAAGGACCACTAGTCATACCAAAGCATCCTGAAGTACCGGGGTAGCAATAAACCCCTCTGGACCTGAGTTGGTCCCGCTGGAATGGTCTGAGTTGGAGCCCCCTCATCAATATATATCTGGTTCTCCATAGAGCAATGGGTTGAGTCCTGCCCCTGCCTCGGCCTTTGGCATAGCCTCGGCCTCTGCTCCTAGTAGGAGTTTTTGCTGCTGGAGGACCTGATTTTTGGACAGCGAAAGAAGAAGCACGTGTTCTCGCCATCTGCGAGAGAATAGAAAAGTTCAATCAGTATTTGAGATAATAAGATTCGCACGATAGAGTATAAATAAAATGAGTTTGTTCCTAAGTTTATAGCCTCTGAGAGATAAGTAGAGACGTCTCTGTACCGATCCCTCAAACTCTATTAAGCTTGTTCGTGAATAGTGAGACCTAGGCAACCTAGTGCTTTGATACCAACTTGTCACGACCCAAATTCCCAACCCTCGGAATCATGATGGCGCCTAACACCATACTTGCTAGGCAAGCCAATATTAGAGGGATTCAACATTTAAAACAATTAAAATATAATGTGAGATCTAATATTATCCAATAAATGATATCAAAGTAATTTATGGAGAAATAAAAAGATGCCACAAAACCAATACTAATATCTAGCTCTGGAGTCACAATTCACGAACTACTAAAGAATACTACAAGTATTTGGCAGAAA
The DNA here is from genome assembly GCA_005239495.1 of Nicotiana undulata. NCBI lineage: Eukaryota > Viridiplantae > Streptophyta > Magnoliopsida > Solanales > Solanaceae > Nicotiana > Nicotiana undulata. The sequence continues at coordinate 6,811 of ML257256.1, read as the reverse complement.
GAAAATATATATCTCTTTTGAATTAAATAAAACATTAGATAAATAATATGGAAAAGACTCCAGGAATCTGCGGACACCGGCAGATCTACCCCGTGTCTCCGTGCGAATAATTAGCTACTGCTCAAAAATCAACTTTGACCGGCACCTAGATCTGCACAACAAGTGCAGAGTGTAATACCAGTACAACCGACCCCATGTACTGGTAAGTGCCGAGCCTAACCTCGATGAGGTAGTGACGAGGCGGGGCATTTATGATATAACCTGTATACAGTATTTAATAAAGCAAGAAGGAAATACTAAACTAAATAAACAATAACTTGCAATAAATAATTAAGTAACTCGTCTATCTTTCCACATCTCAGTTATAACCAATCCTTACGAAAACTTCCAAGTTACAATTTAAATAACGGTAAAAGCATAATGTGGGAACAACAAAATAAACAAGTGAGTATTCCAGTCTTCATCATATAACCAGTAAAACATGAATATTCTCCCTTACTACTCCTTGTTGCGGCGTGCAACCCAATTACACTTGTCCACCCTTATTGCTCCTCAATATATATGTCACACTTATTCCTCCTGTTGCGGCGTGCAACTCGATCCCACTTGTCCACCCTTATTCCTCCTTGTTGCATCACGCAACCCGCTCCCACCAGACAATCACATTTCATCATATATAATAAAGAGTTCACAATTTAGATCAAAATCCTTCACAACATTTCTAAAATAATGTAACGTAAAGCTATACAATTAAGAAACTTCACCAATTATTACTACATAGCAAAACCAACTGAAATGTATCATGAAACACTGACAACCAGCTCAACCGTTAATGTACCACAATGAAGCTGAGGAACAATTACTACTTCCAAATAAGTGAAACAATAACTAACAAACAAGTAGACATGGAGGCATCAATAATCATGAAACAATGAAGGCAGGAATAAAATAAGTTGGAAACGGGAAAGGGAACATGTCAAACAGATAATTTGGTGGCGCATAGGAACTCGTCCCCTCACATATACGCACACACATGCAATTTCACATAGCATTTAAGTCGGGGATTCCTAATCCCTCAAGTCAAGGTTAGACCAAACACTTACCTCGATCTCACAGGCAACTTATTGCTCAAGCACAATTTGTCCTTTAGAATTTGCCTCCAACCCACTCGTATCTAATCATAATTAGTTTAATATCATTAATTCTTGCAAAAGGAACTAACTTTAATGCACAATTATGGTTTTCCTAAGTTTTCCTATCAAAGGACAAAAATATACCCCAGGCCTGCTTGGTCCAAACTCGAGGTTCGGACCAAAATCCGTTTACACATTCTCCCCCGAGCCCGGGTATACAATTGGTTTTGGAATCCGACCTCAATTCGAGGTCTAAATCCCTAAATTTTGAAATTCCTAAGTTCTACCCAAAAATCGCTAATTCTACCATGAAAATTCTAGATTCTAGGTTTGTTAAAAGTTGCAAGAGATTGAACAGAATTAGTTAGCAATCACTTACTTATGATTTGGAGAAGTTTGGGTCTTTGGAAAATTGCCTATGGAGGTTTAGGGTTCGAGAGAATTGAAAAAATGGGTGAAAATTCCGTCTAAGTCCCAACTTAACAGGTTGCAGATGTCGCAAATGCGACTGGAGCTTCGCATTTGTGAAGCCCGCAATTGCGAGAAGGATATCGCAAATGCGAACCTTCGCAATTTCTGTTGTCTTCGCATTTGGACTTCTGATACCATTGCAATTTCGAATGGAAGTTCGCATATGCGAACATGGGCTTCCCCGGGTACTCTTCACAAATGCGAAGAAAACCTCGCAAATGCAAGAACAAGCTGGCCCGAGATTCTTCGCAATTGCGATAAAATTCCTCGCAAATGTCATCCCTGCCCACTTCGCATTTGCGAAGCCTGTCGCAATTGTTAGATCAGAGGCCTGCAACAGACACAACACACACCAGCTATATTTTCTATGTTTTAAACATTTTGTGGCCTATCTGAAACTCACCCGAGCACTCGGGGCTCCAAATTAAACATGCACGCAAGTCTAAAAACATGATACGGACTTGCTCGTGCGATAAAATCACAAAAATAACTCCTAAAACTACGAAATTAACATCAAAACTCATTATTTTCTCAAGAACACTTCAAATTCACTATTTTCTCAACCAGAAGCCCGAATCACGTCGAATGAACTCTGATATTCACCAAATTTTACATATAGGACTTAAATATCATAACAAACTTGTACCGGGCTCCAAAACCAAAATACGGGCCCGATACCAATGAGTTCACACATTAATTCATTTCTTTACTTTCTAAAAAATCCAGTATAACAATTTTCTTGAAAAATTAATTTCTAAAGCTAGGGACCTCAGAATTTAATTCCATGCATACGCCCAAGTCTCATATTTTACTGTGGACCTTCTGGGACCTTGGCAACACGGGTCGGGGTCCATTTACTCAAAATGTTGACCAAAGTCAACTAAAAATCAATTTTAACTCTCAAAAAAAATTATTATTTCAGATAATTTCACATAAAAGCTTTCTGGATTCACGCTTGGACTGCACACACAAATCGAGGTAAATAAAATTAATATTTTAAGGTTAATGAGCCTGGAATGGAGTCTTAATTCATAAGATGACCCTTTGGGTCATCACACTTTCGTGGGTCAATATGCCTGGTAAATTGGATAATAATAATAATGTACATTGGCGAAGTAATAGTTAGTTGATGGAATACATGTCTCGGTTTAGAGATTGATGATACACCTTCATGAAAGCTTATGAGTTTTCATGTGTAAACCCGGCTGGTGAACTTTGTATCCAACACATGAAATAAGTTAAGCGAAAGTCTATAGGAAATAATCAATAAATTAAATCATCAGTAATTTAATTTAATTGATTAGTATGTGAATCTTAAAATGGGGAGTTAAATAAGATTTAATGGATGAATTCCAAAATTGAATAAGGAGTGCAATTACGAATTTTTAGTGGAATAATTCGTAGTTAATTATGGTGGATATTAATTTCGAAAATTAAAAATTAATTCCATAATTGGAAGACTTGTTAACTAAATTTTATGGTCTCTGTTGTGCCTAAATAATAGGAAATAAAGGAATCCTTTTCTGGTGGAAAAGTAAACCCAACAGGTTTTGGAAATGGGTTTTAACCCTTAAAACTTATTTTATAAATGCATAATGTTTTCCACCTAGAGAGAGAAGATATGGTGGCCAACATTTTCAGCCATTTTTCCTAGAAATTTCATCCACACGAAATTACTCTTTCTGGATATTATTTGGGTAACACAGTAGAAGACCGTGGAACATTCGGAGATCGTGATCGTGCGGGTGGTAAAGATTTTAACGAGACGATGTGAAATTGAAGGCTCACATGACTAAAGAGTTGTTTTCACGCTTCAAAAGTTAACCTGTGAAATCCCCTTTATATTAGTTGTCTAGATTACGTGTGATTTTGATACTGGCATTGCTTCCGCTGTTTATAATAATCCATCAATTTGTATCAGATCCCACTCACATCTAATTATATAACTAAATTTATCATGAAACATGAATATCGTGTTTATGCGAGTTTTTTAATTACTTGTATATGTGATTTTCTGGGAAGGAAAATCGTTGTTGTTTTGTGAAAAAAATATAGATTATTCTTGTAATCATGAGATATCTGTTTTTTTATTTATATTTGATTGGGATGATCTGGATTTTTCTTTTTTGGTAAACCCTAGAAAAGTGCAAAACCTGATTTTGAACGCAGTGCTGGTATTTTCGAAGGTCAACGAACTTGACGGACTATGATTGAGCTTAATTTGGTGGGTCCATCAAAAACATCGTGGTGCGAAAAACTCAATGCTTGGCAATGAATCATGGTGTTTCCAGCGTTTTGAGGTCGTTTAGACTGTGTTATAGACGTTTTTATATTTTTTGAAAATTATTTCTTAATAATTTAAATTCAATGGTGGTGGGGGTGACTCCCCATGGTCTCCATGATTAAATACTGGTGATATATTAGGTTTACACATTGGCTATTAGTAAATATACGTGTTGTTGTATTAAATACAATAATAGAAGTGTAGAATTTTATTGACTAGGTGTTACAAGGTATAATTGATATTGTGTGATGATATAATTATTTTGTAAGAAAGTGAAATCCTCTGTTTGATATTCTAGATGACTAATAATTGGAGCGTTTGGTATATTTCTGCATAAAAAATTTCATAAATTTTAGTTTATGTTTTCATGCCATACGTGATTACTAGTCTTGCATTTTCGGTGAAAAACTTTTGTTCTTGTCACGACCCCAAATCCTAACTGGTCGTGATGGCGCCTATCGTGGAACTAGGCTAGCCACTATCACATAATTACACATTTCTTTTAATAAAAATTGTCAAAATCATTAATAAATTGTCATAATAAGTATAAAATCTTCTAAATCTTTAAACAATATAAATAATCTAATAGTCTAAACCATTCCCCAGAACTGGAGTCAACTGATCACGAGTATCTAAGAGTAGAACTAACACTGCTAATGTCATAATACAACATCTCAGAAAAAATACTAAATACTAAATGAAGGAAGGGAAGTGGAGAAGATGTGGACGCTAGACAACTACCTCAAAATTCCGAATGCTGCTGCCAAACGAACTCAGAAGACTACTGCTCAGAACCAGTACCTGGATCTACACACAGAGGTGCATGGAGTAATGATAAGTACGCCAACTCAGTAGTAACGAAAATAAATCAAGTCTGAAGATAAGAAACACAGCACAAAACGCCAATTCACAAATAGTAAAACACTAAATCTTAATAAAGTATACATTTAGCACATACGTTTGAAAACCAGTTTCCGTAAAAATCCTTTGAACAAGTATATTTTCGAATGTTTCTCAGTAAAACTCCTAAAACATCAGTATAAAGAATGAAGTGAATCATAATCAAAACTTAGCAAAATATCATAATAAACCGCCCATCGAACCTGTAATGACCCGGTCCGTCGTTACGCAGTATACGCATCTATTCCTTTATTTATGTCTTGTAGTAGCTCGGTTAGACTGTTCATGGAGTGTTGGGGTTGGTTGGTTCGGGTTCGGAGTGAAAATAGAGTGGATTGAGACACTTAGTCTCTAACAAGAGCTTTAGAGTTGGAAAAGTCAATCCGGAGTTGACTTATTGGTAAACGAACTCGGAATACGGATGTTATTTTTCGGATAGCTTCGTTAGGTGATTTGGGACTTAGGAGTGTGTTCAGAATATTTTTAGGATGCCCTGTGTAGAATTAGGCTTGAATTGGCGAAGTTAGTATTTTGGCGAACTCCGGTTGATAGGAGAGATTTTGATCCGAGGGTCGGAATGGGATTCCGAGAGTTGCTGTAGCTTCGTTATGTCATTTTGGACTTGCCCAAAAAATTTCAGGTCATTCGAAGATGGTTTGGTTGGGTTTTTGATCAAATACTTGTTTCGGAAGTTTTTGGGAATCATAGGCTTGAATTGGATGAGAATTTATGGTTTTGATGTTGTTTTTGGTGTTTTAATGGCTCGACTAAGTTTGAATAACCATGTTTGATATGTTGGTAAGTTTGGTTGGGGTCCCGAGGGGCTCGGGCTTGATTTCGGACGTTAAACGGAGAAATTGGGACTTGAAATGCAGCTGAAGCTGCTACTGCTGGTGTGATCGCACCTGCGATACTTGGGCCGCAGGTGCGGACATCGCAGGCGCAAGGGTGAAGGCGCAAGGGCAGAAATAATCGCAAGGGCGGAAGGAAAATCGCACCTGCGAGGTCGCAGGTGCGGGAAATGGGTTCGTAGGCGCGGGCTCTAAGTATTAAGTGAAGGACCGCAGGTGCGGTCAATATGTCGCCCCTGCGGTACCGCTGTTGCGATCAAGAGGCCGCAGGTGCGAAGTCTGGGATTTTAAGTGAGTTTCGCAGGTGCGGTCAAAATGTCGCGCCTGCGGAGTCAGAGGTGCGAGAAATGCACCGTTGTTGCGGAAATGCTTGGGCAGAACTATAAAAAGGCAGCCTTCGCGAAATTTGTCCTCTTTCACCATTTTTACACACGGGTTGGAGGTTTTGAAGGCAATTGAAGAGGGGTTTCGTTGTCTCTTGAGGGAGGTAAGTTTCTTGGACTCAAAACTCGTTATGTTGTGCATTAAGAACGATTTTTGGTTGAAATCATGGGCACAAACAGTAGAAAAATGGTGGTTAGGGCTTGGGTTTAAGAAAGGAAGAATGGGGGAATTGGAGGACAATTTGAGGTCCGATTTTCGTGTTCTTGGTATGGTTAGACTCGGGAAAGGACAAGGGACCTAGTGTTGTGAAAATTTCTGACTTTCGAGACGTGGGCCCGAGGGCCGGGTTTTGACCGAATTCGGGATTTTGGTATTTTTGCTAAATTTTGATTTGGGGACTGTTCCTTAGCACATTGTGACGCCATGTAATTGATTATTGATAGATTTGGAGCATTTGGAGGCCGATTCTCGAGGAAAGGGCCAGGCCGAGTAGAGTTGAGCCGGTTTTGAGGTAAGTAACGGCTTCAACCTTTGAACTGAGGGGTTCAAAACCCCAATGTGCATGCTAATTGATGATAGTTACTACGATACACTCGCCAAGTGACGGGCATATGAGTGTTGGTTGATTTGTTGTGGCCCGGCTTATCCCCAGGCACGGTTTAACTGTTATTCCATCTTGATATCGGTACTGTGAACGCTATTAAATGCGTAGGAACTAAAAGTATCACAACAAGTATAAATGATAAGACTTCATGTCTATATGTGGAGACCGGAAAGGGTCCGTTACT
>ML257255.1:0-21852 GCA_005239495.1 Nicotiana undulata | reverse complement strand
CAAGGAAATGAAGAAATAAACATAAATGGGTAAGAAATCCTTAACCACAATGGTGAAATCTTCAAGACCCAAGTGTGTGTGCAAAGCCCTAGCTTCAAAACTTGTTCTTCTCTCTCAAAATTATATTTACAAAGCATAACATATGTCCAAAGATCGATCTCTAATAGATGCCTAAGATGTTGCCAAGGTATGCTTTTTATAGTGGGCCAAAAATTCGAGTGAAAAGTGGACAAAAACACCCCTGTCGGGCTGATATGCGATCGCATTCCTGTCGCATAACTGGGATGCGATTCGCATCTTCACTTTTTCCGTCGCACATCAAAACCCTAGGTCCCAGAGGTTCGTCGCATTTGAGAGATGCGGTCCGCATTAGTGATGTGCGATCGCATTCGTGCGTCGTATTTACAATGTAGCTTCAGGCATCAGATAGTGATACGATTCATATGCGAACTGCATTTGATATATGCGGTCGCATATCTGACCGCATTTCACTCATTAAAATGGGCTCAACTTTCTGTTGCGGTATGCGATATCTAGGCTCGAAATGCGATTCGCATGTTGCATATGCGATCGCATTCGGCCATTTGTCCTCCTCTTTTCTCTTCTTTACTCTCTTTTGCTCAATTTCACTCCAATTTGACCTTAACTACTTCATGACATTATTTTCCTGCAAAGCAATTATACACTGATAGTAACCTCAAATATCCATTGAGTAACACAAAATCTACTGAAAAGAGGCCAAAATGAGTGGTAAAATCGCCACTCATCACGTTAGGGCACCTATTTGCAGATAACTTTGGCTTAACAAATCGCGTCACCAAAGATCGAGTAAGGGCTCAAATTACCTCGAGGAGAAGGTGTAAGGCACTCCTCGAGGTACACAATGGTGGGTCCCGACCGAACTCGAATTATATGAATCAGTCTAAGAGAGAAAACAAAATTTGGAAAAATAAAATGATTGACTTTAAAACAAAGGTAGGGGGTCCTAAATATTTTAGCCTAAAACATCACCCTGTGCAACATAAATAATACTTCATTACTCCCTCAAGGCGGGGTGTTACTCATATTATTCAGTGGGCATAGACTGTCATCTCCTGCTACCCGATTACTAACTTTAAGTTGTTTACCTAAAGCGCACTAGTCAATTTTAAGTCGTACCCTACGCGTGCACTACCCGTCCCATGCCTAGGGTCCAGGAGGCATTAGGACCTATATTTCAGGGTGGTTCTAGACTTTAACTTAGGTTCCTAAAAAGGGAAAATACTAGGCGACATACAAAACATATTGTACTTTCATATATAAGCAAATAAGGGCTCAAGTCAGCCTTCTCACTTAGACAACAAATGCACGCGAAGCTGATTAACATATACAGTTGCAAATTTGCACCAGTTAAGGTTGCAGAAACCTATAGGCAAGATTTCTATGTGATACTGAATTAATGAGCAGGCAGTTTGTATGCAAAATCTATTCCTTAATACGATTTCCAAAGCCTATATAATTGCCTACTGATTTTAAGCATAAGGGATTAAATCTATAGGCATGATGTCTAGGTGTTTTATGCAGTAACTAAGAGTGGTAAGCATAGAAGAATATTCAGAATTACTTATTTAATCCTATAGGCATTCTTTCTAGTGATGACAATGACACATTGTTGAAAACTCTTGAAGAGGTGAGTGTGATTGAAACCGATTCATACCTTATAGGCAGGATTTCTACAATTAAAGTTGATTTTAGATCCTATAGACATGATTTATAGAATTTGCTAATTTTAGATCCTATTGGCATGATTTATATAATTTGTAGATAGGGAAGCATGTAAATAGAATCCTGCACGCACATTGAATCATACAATACCCTATAGGCATGGTTTCTAACAAGCAGAAGTTGAACACAATCGAACCAGATGATGAACCTATAGGCCAGATTGCTAACATATAATGATAGAACATAATAGGATACCTATAGGCATGATATCTAACACATGACAATTGAACATATAATAACACATTACAGAGCTAAGTAATGAACCTATAGGCATGATTTCTACCCAATTCAATGCAAGTATAAGATAACAATACCTTTTCCCAATTTCACTAATACCCCAAAATGTTATTACAATAATTATTACAGACCCAGAATGAATAGAACAAATTACAAAGTAGAATAGCTATAGGGAGCCTATAGCAGGCCCAAAGATACACCTGGCTAGGCCAGGCCTTCATTCTCACAATTCACAACAGCCCAAGATTACATACTCATGGACATAAGGTAGCCAGGAATTGAGTGATTCACCTAGTGAGCACAAAACATAATAGAGCATATAGAACCAAGGCCCTAGTGTGTCAGAGTTCCCAAGGGCTTCAAGAACCCAAGGGAATTTCTCACACTAGGGAGGTTAACAAAGACAATTCAGAGGAGATATTAGGGACCAAATCCTAGTGTGTAAGAGTTCACAAGGGTCTCAAATGTACCCTGAGCAGTGATTACAATAGGGAGGCCAAGTGACATAACCCTAAGTAGCCTTGGCTTTCAGCCGACTAAGAATGGGATTCAAAAAGAGCTTAGGTGACAGGTGAAAGAAAGGACCAAGATTGAGAAACATGAATTGACAACTACAAATTGAGCCAACCAAGCAAACATTTGAACAAATCGTAGAACTTAGAAAAAACTAGCTTAATTAAACTAATAAACATGTTTCACACTTAGCACAACAATAGTCACATGCTAAAGAAAAGTTGACAAAAGAACATGTTTGCGGGATTGGAAAGCTCATAGGTGTAGAATAAGTTAAAATATGGTTGAATTACGCTAAGTACACAACTTAGTGTTATTACCAAGAAAACAGAACAACATTGTGATGAGTTAAATAATCATAGAAGGGGGAGAGCATCATGTTAACAGATGGATGAAATTACAGTCACAAATTAAGACACCTATACAAATTATTCCTCAGAGTAGCATGTAACATTGTCATAGTGGTCTAACTAACAAAAGATGATCCAGTTTATATCAAAGATTTATCTCAAGGCAACAATTCAAACATGATGAGACAACTATTCCAAATCACAAGCAAACACTAGAGGGGTGTTGGGTCGAGTGATCATGTTGACACAATAGCAGAGAGGCTGTTTATGACTAGCAATGAGAGTCTTAACACATGCTATTACAAATGTGGGGCATTCACAATAGGGATTTAGGACAAGTGAGTAAACATGTTCATAGGCATTTCGAAGTCAATACACTAACTGATTAGACCTTAAAACGTTTAGATAACTTCAGAACTGGTAACATTAGGAGCAGTTAAGTGTTAAAAAGACTAAGAAATACAGAGTTTATAGAGCAATGCCTAAACATCACTCAAAAGCAAGTTGAACCATAGATTCAGTAGTAATAACATATGCAGATCAAAGATATGTAAGAATGAAATTGCAGAAGTCAAGTGACTCACCAGTTAAGCGAAAATGCACAAAATAATAGAAGTCCACAGTATTCTGAGTAGCAAGATCTCAGAACTAAATGGCCTTGGCTTCCAGCCGGCCAAAGTTAGAATATAGAATGCAAATCAGGATAAAACTTTAGGTCTAGTAAGGCTATAGTGAGTTCAGAAAGAAGGGTCCTCTAAAGGGAATGTGGTAAGAGTTTGTATAGTGATACAAATTAACACATAGACGTGGAAAACACATCATTCGTGTCACGACCCAAACAGATGGGTCGCGACGGGCACCCTGTACCTTACTCACCCGAGTACCAACATAACGTATCTTTCATGTCATATTATAATAGATAACTAAGCCGGAAGGCTTCCGTGAGATAAGTAGAATACAACATGTGATACCAATTTATACATAAGACCTACGGGACTATAAGATCAAAATAACCACTCGTACAATGAACATAGGCTAATAAAGCCATACAATCTTTTACGTACATGACATTTGTCTACAAGCCTCTAAGAATACATAATTTTTATAAATGTCGAGACAGTGGCCCCCCATACCAAAAAATACACATCTAAATCATACTAACCAAACAAGAAACTCCGAAGTAAATGGAGCGCACCAACATCTTCCGCTAAACTGATAGCCTACTTGGAGGGCTCTCGGCCTATCTGTAGGGACCTGCGGGCATGAAACGCAGCGTCCCCAGGCAAAAGGGACGTTAGTACGAATAATGCACCAAGTATGTAAGGCACATAAATAAGTACATAATAGACATGGAAGAAATATAGAGTAAATAACTCAACCTGTAAGTCTGGATAACTCTGTAAATCATGAAATAATTATAGTGTCATGCATATGAGTATGAATGTCATGTCGTGCATAGGTACATATTTCATAACATCATCAGGCCTCTGAGGTCATCCCATCATATCATCTCGACCACTATTGGAAAAATCATCAACGTATGCCAGCAAATTAGGTGGTGATGCGTATATAACGCCGTTACCTTTTCCCATATCACATATACATATATACGTGTATATAACGCTGTCTGGTAATGGGTCAATGTACATGCATAAATGAATGCAATTCATGATAAGTACATCAATAAAATCTATCGGAACGTCATAAGACCATTATATCTCTAATTAATATCCTAAAACAAACTCTATCAACTTACGTATTTCGAAGACCCATGAATAAATGATAGAATAATAAAACATATGGGAATTCAAGAACATCGGCATCTCTAATACTTTTATGAATAGAGTCATTTATGGAAGTTGTGCATTTGCTCGTTATTTTCGTGTCGTATAGATCATGCCAAAAGAAATAAGGGATAGCCTTAACATACCTGAACCAATTCTCTTGACAATCCCCCTAACGCACGTCAATTGCGACAACACGGAATAAGTCGTATGAAAAGATCGAAGCAATCACTTTTCCATGCAAAGAAAAGCTTGGATGAAACTTTTCTTTAATGAGATGAACAGTAACGTTTCTATGATTTTCGTTAAAGAGATGAACATGTTTATCCAAGGATGAATATTTTCCTTAAAGAGATGAACAATAACGTTTCTATGTTTTTCTTTAAAGAGATGAACATGTTTATCCAATGATGAAACTTTTCCTTAAAGAGATGAACAATAATATTTCCTTAAAGAGATTACAAAAAGAAAATTTGGACTAGGAATGTTACATTTTAAATTTTTAGGTGGGCCCCACTTTCTGGGATCAGTCTTTCTCAAAGACCTCTTAATGTGCCATATATCCTAATGTCTAATGAGTCATTAATTAGAATGGGGGACTGCCACCTCACCCTTTAATCCTTATCCAAGATAATTCTTTAATTAATTGGATAATATCCCACTATCCAATAATTAACCAAACACCCACATAATTAAGAATTATCTCAAATTACTTACTTCTAACATACCTTATATATCTTACTATCATGGTCATGTAGTACCTTGTATGACACTAGTCCATAGATACCGAGTATTATAGCTCAGACCATATTTTATCTCAAATTACCAAGCTTCGATGAAACTCATTTTCTTCCATTAGCTTACCCTTTCACCTTCACGAATTAACTTATCACTTGTTTGAAACAGCGTAATACTTATAATCCCAAAATAAATCTCATTCCCGAACTTACGTCAATTAACTTACGATGAAACTTCAACGTACGAAAATAGGGGATGTAACATCTCATTTCCGATATTATATCAATTTACTTATGGCGTACTTACACATATGAAAACATGAGGTGTGACAATTCGGATGCAAGAAAATATTCCGTAATCAATTAGGAGCAATTTCAGGGCACAAAATCAAAGATTCAGTAAATCAGGGAAACACAAATAATACCAAACAAAATCGTTCAGAATATTTAAGGCAAACACTAAAGTAAAGATTAGGGAAACATAAGGAAAAAGGGGTAATCAAAAACAGAAAAGGAAAGATTCATCAGAATTAGTAATGAAAAAAGGAAGAGTCTCAAACCCTAATTTTAGGAAAAGTGTAAAATTGGCAGGATATACAAACAAAAGCAAACATCACACAGAATAGGATGAATACAGACATAATATCATAAATTAGAAAATCAAACACATTCTGGTTCGATTGAAAGAGGTTTGAAAACCTAATTTAGGGTAGGTAAGAATCATCAGCACATATGAAAAATATTCATAATTTATGCAAAAATACTGTAATTAAGTATGTGTATGGGCTATTATTGCAAAAATATGTAATTTAGCCAAAAAAAAATGCAATTGTAATTATAAGAAATGCACTGGAAATATTTAAACCCTCATATTGATATAAGTGAAAAATTAAGGTGATTAAATCATCATAAAAATAATTTGAAAGATGATTATTGGATATTTATATAATAAAAATACAGAAATAATTAGTTTAAAGTCTTTAAAAATTATGAAACATTATAAAAAAAAATACTTGTGTATGCTTATAAATCAAATGATGATGCATTTGCACTATTTTGAAAGTACATATATATATATTTAAAAAACTATGAGAGAAAAATTGGGTATCAACAATCTATATGCCTACATGTCAGATATGCATGTCAAATGAAATGCACCACACTGGTAAACTCATGTGCTCATGCTCTCGGAGTATTAAACCTCACTCAGCACGCTCAATCACTCAGCACCTTCCAATCACTCAACACTCTCAATCACGCAGCACCTCCCAATCACTCAACACTCTCATTCACTCAGCATTGTCAATCACTCAGCACTCGCACTACTCGCACTACTCGCACTCATAGGTACCTGCTCTCACTGCTGGTGTGTCAGACTCCGGAGAGTCGGATTCTTCCCAAGCGCTAATATAAGTTAATCATGACTTGTTGCGGCGTGCAGCCCGATCCCATAAATATCACTCATAATCAGGTCCTCGCCCTCACTCAGTCATCGATATCTCCAGTCTCTTGGGCTCACAAATCGCATGCCAATCATCCCAAACAATGACAACATGAGGTGACAAAAAATGATAACAGAGCCTGAGATATGATATGTAAATAAATGAATATGACTAAGCATGTAATTGCAATTTAAGCAAATAACTCAACACTATAAATGACCACAGTGGGTGCCAACAGAATAAGCACATGGCCTAAACATGATTTCTAACATGGATCACAGCTTAATTAATCTAACACGTAGGAATTTCATGGATAGAAACAAGATAGATAACTATACAGTACCACAGAATCAACTGAGTCATAATTTACACGGTGCATGCCCACGCGTCCGTCAACTATCATGTGCGTCACCTCAACACCAAACACATAATACGTATATTCAGGGGTCCATACCCTAAGCACAATGTTTAGAAGTGTTACTTATCACGAATAAGTCGAATCTAATACTGAGCAAGCCACACAATACTCTAAAAATGTCATCTCGCGTGTACAGACCTCTAAATGGATCAAAACTAGCCAAAAGCAACTCAAGAACATCAAATAATGCCAAATAAAACAAACTCAATCGATAAAAGGTTGAATCTTTGAGCAAAAGCCCAACGTCAACCAAAAGGTCAAACACGTGCCCGCCCTCGGAATCCAACGAAACTCAACAATCTGACAACTTATTCTATTACAAGTCAAATCAAACTAGTTTTACTCAATTCGACTCTGAATCGATGGATTCATGAAATATAACTGAAACCGAGTAAATAACACTTACTCCAATCCATGTGATGAAAATCGCTTCCATAATCGCCCAAATCCGAGCTCCCCAACTCAAAATATGACACCAAAAAAATAAAACCCTCAATATTATATTATTCTACCCAACTATTCTTCCTCGTTTCTTGTGCGAAAATACATGAAACTCGCTTTTGAGGCCTCTAATGGATTCCTCGGGAAATTTCAATCAAGTTAGGCTTTTGAATCACTCCATTTGTCCTTACAATAAGGGAGACATTTTGGTTTTAATATTTGAAAATAGTGGAGATTTCTAAATACGAATCCAGTGGCAACTTATAATTAATTTGAAAAATCTGGCAATTCAATTCTTAGTAAAATGACCATAAATTTCTCATACGGTGTCAATACTTAATGGTTCTAGTTGCTATGGTTTCAGAATTCTGATATGGATCTAATGGTTCAATTTAAAAATGACATTGGAGCTTATTGGTTTTAATGGAGTATCATTTATGCTTGAAGAAACGACGTCGAAACATAAAAAACGAATGCAACACAGCCCATACCTATCTGAAACTCACCCGAGCCCCTCGTGACCCCGTTCGAACATACTAATAAGCCCCATAACATAACGCGGACCTACTCGAGGCCTCAAATCACATGTAAAAACATCGAAATCACAAATCGTGCCTCGAATCGAACTTAATGAACTTCGAATTTTTAAACTTCCAAAACTCATGTCGAACCTTATCAAATCAACTCGGAATGCGCTCAAATTTTGCACAGAAGTTCTAAATGAAATAACAAAGCTATTCTAACTCCCGGAACCACAATTCGGACTCGATACCATCAAAGTCAACTCCTGGTCAAACTTATGAATATTTCAAACCTTAAAATTGCCATCTTTCGCCAAATAGTGCTGAAACCTTCTAGAAATATCCAAATGCAAATTCGGGCATAAGCCCAAGTCCAAAATCACCATCCGGATCTAACAGAACCATCAAAACTCTAATCCGAAGAAAATATTATAAAGTCAAATTTGGTTAACTCTTCCGACTTCCTCGTAGAGAATCATTCTTCCAAATCAATCCCGAATCACCTGAAAACACATCCATTCTAAATGTATAGATTCTATATCTGGAATTTGCCTTTTTATGCCATAAGTAATTAAAGCATTGTTGGCAAAACTAACAATAATCAATCAATCTATAAGTTTATTGTTCTAATTTTGTATTTTGTTCAATAAATAAATGAAGGAGAGACAAACAGTACTGACAAGAGATGTTAAAATCATTTATTTTTTATTCTATTATTTCTATTAGTTTTCACTGATAAAAATTCATTGAGCCACAAAAACAGCTTATGTCAATCTCTGTTTCAACCTTGCCCAAACTAGGGGTGGCAAATGGGCGGGTTTGGCTGAATTTGGGCGGGTCAAGATGGGTTAGGTCAATAAATGGGTCATTACCCAACCCAGCCCAAAGTGTACTTGGGCTAAGATGGGCTGGGTCAAGATGGGCTAAACANATAAAATTAAAAATAAATAAAAAAGTAAAAAAATAATTTGAGGGGGTTTGCGCACGGTGGGGTGAGAGTGGGGGTGGGGTTAGGGGGTATGGTGGGTGAGTGGGAGGTGCAGAAAAAAAGAAAAAAAAAACGAAAATATAAAAAAATTGTAAAATTGAGGCAACTAAGTAAATTTCTAGATAAGTTGGGTTGAGATTCCTTTATTTTGGGTGAGTTTCATGGGTTGTATTTGGGCTGCTAAATGGGTAAGAATGAATCATAAAAAATAATGGGTTAACTTGGGCTCAACCCAAATTGACCCATGAGCTAAAATATTTTCAGCCCAACCCATTAATCTCTGGGCGGATTGGGCGGGTTAGATGGGTTTGGGCTCAAATTGCCACTCCTAGCCCAAACCCATCTTCCTTCGTGTCTTCTATCCTTTAAGGAATTGTTCTTTTTCTTTCTTGCTTGATGGGAAAAACCTTTCTTTTATTAATTTGAATTTCAAATAATTTCTTTGAATCTACTTCTTCAAGGAAAAATAAAACGGTGGAACGGAGGAATTTTAACCTCTTTCAATTTTACGTGTTGACTTTTTGCATCGAATATGACTAGAATTATGACTCCTACTAGCACCAAATAAAGAAAAATAACTTCTATGTTGGATCAATGCAACTTCACAAGTCATTTAAGAAATGAAGAGCTCATAGAACTTGCTTTAATCTATATTTTTCCTCCATTATTTGTGACGACTGATAGTTTAGAATGTTACTAAAGGTAGTCTCGATCACGCTACAAAAAAATATAAATATTTGATGAAACATTAAATAGCACAGATTATGAATCATTAAATTATGACCAATTTGTGAAGATTTAATGGCACGAATTTATTAATGTCGACAAATTTTGTGATGAAATTGTGACAATTTTATTTTTCAATCACAAAACTTTTGCAATGTTCCGTATGGATCTTTCCGTAAAAAATATAGTTTTTTTCTTGTCATGATACATATAATCCGAACTCAAACATACATAACAACTATAACAGATAATAGCATCCATTCTTACTCGTCTTAATTAGGCTCTCCGAGGGGAGACATATGATATATTATAGGTTTGAGTTCAGAATTCTATCACAACCCATATGATATATTGGGTTCACAATCTATTATATTTTCTTATTTAATATATATAAAATTTTAGCCAATTTATATTTTCCAATTAATCCGTAGCTAACGAGTTACATTTTAGCCCGATAGGCAATATCCTATCAGGATATATAAAGCAATTGGGTCTCTTCCAAGGAAAAACTATCTAGCACACCAACTACGTAGTATTATACGCAGTGATAATACACCAAATAAGAGTTATTATAACACTATACTTTATATATATATATATATATATATATATATATATATATATAAATGGAGTCGTGTTTAAAATTTATAGGCTCAGGATTCCAAAGTTATTGTAGCGTCGGCGTTATTCACATGTCTTCTTTTTGAAATCTTTTTTGAAGAGATGTCGGTTAAGGTGTGTTAATATCAGGATTGTATTGTATTGAATTCATGCCACATTTGTGTGTTGTCATATACGAAGGGCTATTACTGCAATAAGTCGGTTAAGTTGTTAGTTGTAAGTTAGCGATAGCCGTTAGTAGCAGTTAGAAGGATAGCTTAGTTTGTTACAGTTGTACAAAGCTATATCAATGTATAAATAGGAGAACTAACATTTTCCTTTCTTAGTTAATGAAGATAAATTTCAGCATACCCCAATTTCTTTCCTCTCGAAGCCTCTTCATCCTTTCCGAGCTTGTGAAGCTCAACCATGGCAGATGAGATTCAACTCACATTCTTTCGCTAATTGTCGATTTTATAATGGTATCAGAGCACATGCTTCATCTATTGAGGTAACTCACGATTAATCACTTCAAATTTGTACTCAAAATTCTTCGACTTAAGATTGGGATTTAGGTTTTTTTTTTTAAGACTGTTATTCAATCTTTGAGGTTTACTCAAAGTTGTGTTTTACTATAATTCTGTCTGAGATCATCAACCTACAGCAATTCATTTTGTGATTCTCTTAGGATCGTATACTATTTGTGTTTTCTCTGCAACTTTGCACATGTTTTCAATTCACGATTTGATCATTTGTTTTGTGAGTTACAATTTGAGCAATGGATGGAGATAAGAATAGTACTGGGGACAAAGATGCCCTGGACAACACCGGTCCTCTATACATGCATCCATTGAAGAGTGTTGGCTTAGTGTTGGTGCATATAGTCTTCGATGGTACATGATACAAATCCTGGAGAAGAGGTGTGATTAGATCCCTCTTAGTGAGGAATAAGGTTGGCTTTATCCCAAGGAAATGTCAGAAGCCATCAATTGGACATGCAACTATTTATCAGTAGGAACGATGTGATGATATGGTGACTTCATGGATCCTGAATTCTCTTTCAAATGATCTAGCAGATAGTCTGCAATATGTAAATGATACAAGGAGTTATGGTAGGAATTGGAGGACAGTATAATCAAACGAATGGTGCGAAATTGTACCAACTTCAAAAGAAATAATTACTTCAGCCAAGGAACTCTCGACATCAAGGATGCTACACAAAAATAAAGAAGTTACGGGAAAAAATAAAAACACTGAATGCACATGCACAATGTAGTTGCAATGCACTTGTGGAGCCAAAGCTAATATGCGTAAGGCTGAGCAAGATAGAAGACTGATAGAGCTCTTAATAGGGCTAAACAAAGTTTACACAATGGTGAGAGGAAGTATATTGATGATGAGTCCTCTACCTAGCATTGCGCAGGCCTTCTCTATCCTCATACAAGAAGAAAAACAAAGGGACGTCAAACCACATAATCAATAATTTATGATAGAGTCTACATCCCTAAATGTAAATGGTCTAGGGAACAATAACTTCAGGACAAACGACAACCAACACATGAACACCTCTGGAAATAATAGCTATGGAGGAGGATATATGGGAAACAGACTTAGACCATTCTATGACCCTTGCAAGAAGCCATGGATTACCACGGATAAATGTTAAAAACTTCTTGGATACCCTCAAAACTCGAAATACAATAATGGCAATAAGGGGAAGAGATTAGCAGCAAATGTGTGTAACACAACCAATGATGGAATGAGTGTTACAGGTCAAGGAGGAAATTTTCAAGAACAAGATCGAGCTATGCAACAATGGAGCAAGGAACAATATGGACAACTTCTCAGCATACTAGAGAGCTTCAAGAATAGAAACAACACAGACAACTCAGGAAGTGTCAACACGTCTGGTGGAGTTGTTAACTTTGCAGGTATAGCAGCAGGTACTACTTTTGTTGAGCCCAATAAAAAGTCTTATGAAAGTCTTAAAACAAATGTTGATTCCTGGATACTTGCCTCTGGAGCCACTAACCATATGACATACAATAAAGCCTCACTAGTAACATAAAAAATCTAGTTTACCCCTTTATAGTCTTTTTACTTAATGGATACAAAGTGAAGGTGACATTAATTGGAGATGTGATTCTCAGTCAAAACAACCTTTTATTTGCTCCATATTTCCCTATGTCCAGACAAAACAGATCTCCCTTTCCAGAAGAACCACATCTACGACCAAAACATTTGAACTTATGCATGTAGACTTGTGGGGTCCCTACCATGTAGACTCATTATAATTACAAATACTTCATCACCTTGGTAGATGAATATAGTAGGTGTACATGGACACATCTCTTTACCTGTAAAAGCAATGCTTTGCATGTTATAAAAGCTTTCAATACCTCAATAAAGACAATCAGAACTGATAATGGTTTGGAATTAATGAATATTGAGACAATCATATTTTTCCAAACAAAAGGGTACACACCAAATAAATTGCCCATATACCCCATAACATAATGGGGTAGTCAAAATAAAACATAAATATATTCTTGAAACTTTCAGAGCACTTGTCACGACCCAATTCTCCCTCCGACTAAGTCTCGTGACGGCACCTAGTCTAGACGACTAGGTAAGCCTATACCTTAAGAGAAATTTAGATAAAACAGGTAAAATAACAGTAAGTGAAATAAATCATAGTAAAGTCGACGCCGCTCGGCATTAACAGTCACAAGCTACTCTACTGCTCAATATGTACAACTTGATAGAAAAGACCGTATAGTTTCATCTACAAGTACTACAATTTCAACATAGGAGGGGACTCGGAGATCTGCGGACGCTGCAGATTATACCTCGAGTCTCCTGATACTGCTGCTGCTGGCTAGCTGCGATACCGCGTACTAGGACCTGGATTCGCACATGGGGAAAACATGCGCATAAGGGCGTGAGTACTCCACATTCGGTACCCAGTAAG
Organism: Nicotiana undulata; assembly: GCA_005239495.1. Taxonomy (NCBI): domain Eukaryota; kingdom Viridiplantae; phylum Streptophyta; class Magnoliopsida; order Solanales; family Solanaceae; genus Nicotiana; species Nicotiana undulata. The sequence goes on along the minus strand of ML257255.1, from coordinate 8,360 downwards.
TGCCAAGCCTAACCCCAGTCAAGTAGTGACGAGGTAAGGTAGAGGGAATATTGAGGTTTGCAAAGTAACAGATATAGAGAACAAGTAAGTAAAGCAAGTGATAATCGACAGGAATTACGCGTAAAGGCTAGCAAGAAATGGTATAATCAAATGCTCGGATCAGCGCAATATATAAATAAAGCTCTGTAAGAAAGTAAAGGTACAATGCTATGCAATATGAGGTAAAGGCTCAGGTCTCTGCCCGCAATCCCTATGTATGCAATGCAGTATGAGGAAAAGGCTCAGGTCTATGCCCGCAATCCCTGTATCCAATGCAGAATGAGGGAAAGGCTCAGGTCTATGCCCGCAACCCTGTATGCAATGCAAAATGAGGGAAAGGCTCAGGTATATGCCCGCAATCCCTGTATGCAATGCAAAATGAGGGAAAGGCTCAGGTCTATGCCCGCAATCCCTATATTTATACGTAATATAAAGTAAATCTTCAAAATAACGTAGTTTAAGGGTTTGAGGAAAAATCAGTTGGAAATCTCGAAGAAAAATCATTAAATCAGTTTCAAAGAATAGTAACGATTGGAAAATCAGTTAGAAATCAATTTACCATGATAAACCTTAAGTTATTATGCAATTTAAATGATAACAGTAATAATAGAGTTGAAAAGGAAGCATTATGTAGAAATAAATAAGGAACTTCAGTGAAAATACCACGTGCACGCGCTCGTCACCTCACGTACACGGGGTTTTTATAGCAAAAACCAGGAAAAAGGCCTAAGAGAAATTCTCCAACACAGAGTTAGGCAAGCCACTTACCCCAACTGTGCAAATCAACCGCTAATCACTCTCTTGCCACGAGTATCCAACTCCGGGTGGCCCAAATATATTCAGTTCGATGGGATAACATAAATAGAAATTCATAAATCAAAATGACTAATTAATTCAGATTTAATACGCGAAATTAGAAAAATTAACCAAAACGCCCCTCGGGCTCACGTCTCGGAATCGGGTAAAATTTATATTTCCCGGACACCCATTCGCTCACGAACTCACTCGAACCAGAATCATCGAACTCCGATGTCAAAAACCCCCTAAATCCTCAGATTTTCGGTTGGGGAAGTTTCATCAAGTTTCCATGGCTTTCCCCCCATTTTTGCTAATTAAGCTAAGGAAAATAACGGGGATTAATGGTCTAACAAGGAATTAGGATTAGAAAACGTTACCTATGATCCTTCTCTTCAAAACCCACTGAAAATCGCCAATTTCCGAGCTCTCAAACGATTTTAGACTTATCAATTTCAAACCCTCGGATTTAGAATAAACACACAACAATTTTTGCACAAGCGGTCCTTTCAACTGCACCTGCGGTACCGCACATGCAGAAAAGGTATCGCAGGTACGAGTTTCACTTAAGCAGGACAGAGGTCGCGCCTGCGGGTCTTTTGTCGCTGGTGCAGCTCCGCGCCTGCGGAAACCCACACGCAGGTGCGGGATTCACTTAAGCTGGACAAAGGTCGCGCCTGCGGGCCTTTTGTCGCTGGTGCAGCTCCGCGCCTGCGGAACCCCAATCACACCTGTGGAGACTGGGAAGGCCTGGCGCAACCTCGCACGTGCGGAATTTCCATCGCAGGTGCGGAAACACCAGAAGGAGCCTGGTTCAGCAATTTACCAAGTCCAAAATTCTTCCGTTAAGCATCCAGAACAACTCTGAGGCCCCCGGGACCTTAACCAAAACAAACAAATGACCCCAATACCTCATTCCAACTTAGTCGAGCCTTAAAAACACGTCCCATAACATCAAAATACCCAAAAATGCATAGATTCAAGCCTAAGGATCATAGGGATTTTCAAGAATTCACCCCCGACGCCGAACCACGTCTAAACTCTTCCGAATGACCTCAAATTTTGCACACAAGTAATAAATGACATTCCGGACCTGCTGTCGCTTTCGGAATTCTATTCCGAGTCCGATATCAAAATTTCACCTATCGGCCGAAATCGCCGAAATTCTAACTTTCGCCAATTCAAGCCTAAATCTACGTCTGGCCTCAAAACACATTCTGAACACGCACCCAACCCCGAAATCACTCAACGGAGCTAACGAAGTCAACGAATTTCCATTCCGTATCCGTCTTCACACAGCTCCCGCTCCGGTCCGATTTTTAGGTTAAAGCTCACCTTAAAGGACTATATGTCCAAAAACACTCCAATTTTCATCACTCAATCCTCCGACTCGTTCTATTAACCTAATAAGGCATGGGAGACACAGTTATCAGGGGATCGGGGCGCTAACTCTCAAAACGACCGGTCAGGTCGTTACATTCTCCCCCTCTTAAGAAAATCGTTCGTCCTCGAACGAGTATCGAAACATACCTGAAGCTGTGAATAGGTGAGGGTACTGACTCCGTATATCCTGCTCGGCCTCCCAAGTCGCCTCCTCGACCGGATGACCTCTCCACTGCACCTTGACTGAAACAATATCCTCGATCTGAGCTTTCTAACCTGCCTGTCCAAAATGGCCACAGGCTCCTCAACATATGATAGATCCTTGCCCAACTGGACTGAGCTGAAATCCAACACATGAGTCGGGTCACCATGATACTTCCGGAGCATGGACACGTGGAATACCAAATGAACACCTGTTAGGTTGGGAGGCAAGGCCAACTCATAATCAACCTCCCCAACCCACTGCAATATCTCAAAAGGGCCGATGAACCTCGGACTCAGCTTACCCTTCTTCCCAAATCTCATGACGCCCTTCATCGGCGATACCCAAAGAAAAACATGTTCACCATCCATGAATGATAAATCACAAACTCTCTGGTCCGCATAACTCTTCTGTCTGGATTAGGCTGTGCGAAGTCTATCCTGAATCACCTTCACCTTGTCCAAGGCATCCTGAACCAAATCTGTACCCAATAATCGGGCCTCGCCCGGCTCGAACATCCAACTGGAGACCTGCACCGCCTACCATATAAAGCCTCAAACGGCGCCATATGAATGCTGGACTGATAGTTGTTATTATAAGCAAACTCTGCAAGAGGTAAGTACTGATCCCATGATCCTCCAAAATCAATCACACAAGCACGGAGCATATCCTCCAAAATTTGAATGGTGCGCTCGCACTGTCCGTCCGTCTGAGGGTGGAATGCTGTACTGAGATCAATTTGGGTACCAAACTCACTATGCAAGGCTCTCTAGAAGTGCGAGGTGAACTGAGGACCTCGGTCTGAAATAATAGATACCGGCACACCATGCAATCGGACTATCTCCCTCATGTAGATCTGAGCCAATCTCTCCGAAGAATATGTAGTCAATACCGGAATGAAATGAGCTGACTTGGTCAGCCGATCCACAATCACCCAAATAGCATCATACTTCCTCAGAGTCCGAGGAAGTCCGACCACAAAATCCATGGTAATCCGCTCCCACTTCCACTCTGGAAGCCTCATCTGCTGAAGTAATCCTCCCGGTCTCTGATGCTCACACTTGACCTGCTGACAATTGAGGCATCTGGCTACGAACTCCACTATATCCTTTTTCATCCTCCGCCACCAGTAGTGCTGTCTCAGATCCTGGTACATCTTTGCGGTGCCGGGATGAATGGAGTACCGCGAGCTATAGGCCTCCTCAAGGATCAACCTCCGCAGTCCATCTACGTTAGGCACACAAATACGGCCCTGCAGTCTCAACACACCATCATCATATATGGTCATATCTCTAACACCATCCCGCTGAACTCTATCCCGAAGAGCTCGAAGGTCGGGATCATCATACTGGCACTCTCGAATGCGGTCATAAAGAGAATATCGAGCAACAACACAAGAGAAAACCCGATGAGGCTAAAAAAGTTCCAACCTCACGAATTGGTTGGCTAAGGACTGAACATCCAAATCTAAGGGCCTCTCAGCTGCGTGAAGATATGCCAAACTACCCAAGCTCTCCGCCCGACGACTCAGGGCATCGGCCACCACATTGGCCTTCCCCGAATGGTATAATATAGTGATGTCATAATCCTTGAGTAGCTCCTACCACCTGCGCTGATGCAAATTGAGATCCTTCTGCCTGAATATGTGTTGTGAACTCCCGTGATCCGTATATATCTCACAGGGAACACCGTATATATAATGACGCCATATCTTCAGGGCGTGAACAATCGCTGCCAACTCAAGATCATGAACCGGGTAATGTTTCTCATGTACCTTCAATTGTCTGGACGCGTAGGCAATCACCCTATCGTCCTGCATCAACACCGCTCCGAAACTAGTCCTCGAAGCATCACAATAGACTGTATAGGACCCCAAACTGGTAGGTAGGAGTAACACTGGAGTTGTAGTCAGGGCTGTCTTGAGCTTCTGAAAGCTCTCCTCACACTCCTCAGTCCATATAAAAGGTGCACCCTTGTGGGTCAATCTAGTCATGGGTACTGAATGGATGAAAATCCCTCCACGAAACGGCGATAATAACCAGCCAAACTGAGGAAACTGCGGATCTCGATAGCTGAAGACGGCTTGGGCCAACTTTGCACTGCCTCCACCTTCTTTGGATCTACCTTGATCCCATCCGAAGATACTATATGGCCTAAGAATGCCAGAAAATCAAGCCAAAATTCACACTTAGAGAATTTGGCATATAACTTCTTCTCTCTCAAGGTCTGAAGCACGATCCTCAAGTGCTGCTCATGGTCCTCCATGGACCGAGAATATATCAGAATGTTGTCAATGAACTCAATGACAAAAGTATCAAGATGAGGCTGAAATACGTTGNTTGGCACCCTGTAGCTGGTCAAACAAATCATCAATGCGAGGTAGCGGGTACCTATTCTTCATTGTAACCTTATTCAACTGCCTGTAGTCAATGCACATACGCATCGATCCATCCTTCTTTTTCACATGACCTGATGAACCCCTTATCAAGTAGTTCCTGCAACTGTTCCTTCAACTCCTTCAACTCAGGAGGAGCCATGCGATAGGGAGGAATGGAAATAGGCTGAGTGCCAGGCAATAAATCAATGCTAAAGTCAATGTCTCTGTCGGGCGGCATACCCGGAAGGTCAGCTGGAAAAACATCGGGATAATCCCTCACAACTGGGACTGAATCAACTGTAGGGGTGTCGGCACTAACATCTCTCACATAGGCCAAATAAGCATCACACCCCTTTGCAACCATCCGCTGAGCCTTAAGAAAAGAAATGACTCGACGAGGAGTATACTCTAGCGAACCCCTCCACTCTAACCTCGATAATCCTGGCATAGGCAGCGTCACGGTCTTGGCGTGACAATCAAGAATAGCATAGTGGGGCGACAACCAGTCCATGCCCAAAATAACATCAAAATCTACCATACTGAGTAATAATAAATCATCCCTGGTCTCAAAACCACTTATAGAAATCAAAAACGACTGATATATGCGGTCCACAACAAGAGAATCTCCCACAGAAGTAGAAACATATACGGGGAAACTCAAAGAATCCCGAGACATCCCCAAATGAGAGGCGAAATAAGATGATACATATGAATATGTGGAACCTGTATCGAATAATACCGATGCATCCCTATGACAAACGAGAATAATACGTGTGATAACCGAGTCTGAAGCAATGGCCTCGGATCGAGCTGGAAGGGCATAGTATCTGGCCTGACCTCCCCCTCGAGGATGACCTCGTCCTCCCCGACCTCCACCTCGAGCTGCCTGAGATAGTGGGGCAGCAGCTGGGGCTGGAAGTATGGCTGGGGGACCTGGTGGAAGATGTGGTACCTGATAAGTCTCTGGTGGTGCACCCCTCCTAACTCTAGGGCAATCCTTGATCATATGACGAGGGTCACCACATCCAAAACAACCCCTCTGAGCGCGTGGCTGCTGACTCTGAACTGGCCTGCTGGAATTGCCGGTGATAGCACCTCGAGCAAGAGGCGCCTGAGATACTGGTGGTGCATAATAAGGCTCCCGAGGTCTAGGAGGTGCTGGAATACCACTGGCTGCTGGAAGAGCTGAATGTACCGGGCGACTCACAAAACCCCTACCATAGCGTGCTGCTGATGCACGAGCTCCTGAGAAATGACCCGTCTCTCGAGACCTCTTGGCCTCTCTCTCCTCTCTGTCCCGGGTCAGCATACTCTCAATCCTCCTAGCAATGCTCACGGCCTGCTGGTAAGTGATATCAGTCTCCAACTCCCTGGCCATACTGGTACAAATGCTAGGATGGAGTCCCTCAATAAAACGGCGAACTCTCTCTCTGACAGTAGATACCAAGGCTGATGCATGTCGTGCCAAGTCACTAAATCGGACCGCATATTCTGACACTGTCATAGTACACTGGCGTAGCTGCTCAAACTCCGCACACCAAGCATCCCTGAGACTCTGAGGGACGAACTCAAGTAGAAACATCTCTGAAAGCTGAGCCCAAGTCAGTGAGGCTGCCTCATCCGGACTACTAAGCTCAAATGCACGCCACAACTGATAGGCTGCTCCTCTCAGCTGAAAAGTAGTGAAAGAGACCCCACTCATCTCCACAATACCCATGGTACGAAGGATGCGATGACACTCCTCAAGAAAACCCAGAGCGTCATCTGAAGCTAAACCGCTGAACTCAGGTGGGTGGTACTTCTTGTACCTCTCAAGACAGAGCTGCTCAGACTCAGATGCAGCTGCTGGAGTGATAGTACACTGGGCCAAAGTTCCTGGAGGGCTGGAGTGATAGTAGGGACCTCCGGTGCCCCTCCAACTGCAGCTGCTGGGGGATCCTCCGTCATTGCTCTAGCCGGCGCTCGGGCCGCACCGCGTGCTCGTCCCTGCCCCGACCCCTTCCTCTAGTGGCTCTGATTAGTGGCTTGGGTGCCTGATAGTCGATACATCCAGTGCGAGTGCAAACCATCTGTAAGAAAGAATAGAATAGAGTTTAAGAATTTTGGTAGTAGTAATCAGCACGAGAAGGGATTCCAACAAGTATGATCTTTCTTAACAGTTACATAGCCTCTCGAAGATAAGTACGGACGTCTCTGCGCCGATCCGCGAGACTCTAATAATCGGCTTGTGATGTTGTGACTCCTATGAACCTAGACGCTCTGATACCAACTTGACACGACCCAATTCTCCCTCCGACTGAGTCTCGTGACGGCACTTAGTGTATACGACTAGGTAAGCCTATACCTTAAGCGAAATTTAGATAAAACAGGTAAAATAACAGTAAGTGAAATAAATCATAGTAAAGTCGACGCCGCTCGGCATTAACAGTTACTTTACCCAGAACCCGGAATATCACAATATATCACAAGCTACTCTACTGCTCAATATGTACAACTGGATAGAAAAGACCGTATAGTTTCATCTACAAGTACTACAACTTCAAGATAGGAGGGGACTCGGAGATTTGTGGACGCTGCAGATTATACCTCGAGTATCCTGATACTGCTGCTGCTGGCTAGCTGAGATACCGCATACTAGGACCTGGATTCGCACATGGGGAAAACATGCGCATAAGGGTGTAAGTACTCCACATTCGGTACCTAGTAAGTGCCAAGCCTAAACCCAGTCAAGTAGTGACGAGGTCAGGTAGAGGCCCTACTGAGGTTTGCAAAGTAACAGATATAGAGAACAAGTAAGTAAAGCATGTGATAATCGACAGAAATTATGAGTAAAGGCTAGAAAGAAACGGTATAATCAAATGCTCGGATCAACGCAATATATATATATAAAGCTCTGTAAGAAAGTAAAGGTAAAATGCAATGCAATATGAGGGAAAGGCTCAGGTCTCTGCCAGCAATCCCTATATATGCAATGCAGTATGAGGAAAAGGCTAAGGTCTATGCCCGCAATCCCTGTATGCAATGCAGAATGAGGGAAAGGCTCAGGTCTATGCCCGCAATCCCTGTATTTATACGTAATATAAAGTAAATCTCCAAAATAACGTAGTTTAAGGGTTTGAGGAAAACCAGTTGGAAATATCGAAGAAAAATCATTAAATTAGTTTCAAAGAATAGTAACGATTGGAAAATCAATTAGAAATCAATTTACCATGATAAACCTTAAGTTATTATGCAATTTAAATGATAACACTAATAATAGAGTTGAAAAGGAAGCATTATGTAGAAACAAATAAGGAACTTCAGTGAAACTAACACGTGCACGCACTCGTCACCTCACGTACACGGGGTTTTTATAGCAAAAACCAGTAAAAATGCCTAAGGGAAATTCCCCAACACAGAGTTAGGCAACCCACTTACCTAAATTGTGCAATTCAACCGCTAATCACTCTCTTGCCATGAGTATCAAACTCTGAGTTGCCCAAATCTATTCAATTCGATGGTATAACGTAAATATAAATTCAAAAATCGAAATAACTAATTAATTCAGAACTAATACGCGAAATT
>ML257254.1:0-25443 GCA_005239495.1 Nicotiana undulata | reverse complement strand
GCGCTATACGTCGCCTAAGGATCAAGATTAACTCAATTAATCATCCCTCAATGGCCCAAAAATGAGAATTCACATTTTTCCTCAAACCCTCTATTCCTCCCCAACAATTTCTTATGAATTATATGGATTTGGAAGAGGAAATTCCCAAGGAATTGAAGAAATTAACATGCGGAGGGTTAGGGAATCACTTACCTGAGTTTCTAGGCCGAAATACCCGTTCTGGAGCTCTTGGGGTCGTCAACAATGGAGGAAATATGATTTTTGGGAAAAGAATTCACGACTTGGGCTTTTTAATAGGACTGCCCAGCAGTTTCCGCACCTGCGACCTTTGGATCGCAAGTGCAGACTCGCACCTGCGGAAAAAGGGCCGCTCCGGCGGAAAAAGGCCTAGGCACTGGGGGAAATTCCCGCACCTGCCGACTTTGGATCGAAGGTGCGGACTCGCACCTGCGGGAAAATGGCCGCGTCTGCGATTGTATGGTCCTTGGGGATGGGTCGCGCCTGCGGAGCCTGGTCCGTTCTTGCGGAGCCACGCCTGCGAGACGAGGATCGCCCCTGCGGCTGGAGCCGCGCCTGCGATGGGATGGCCTCTGGTGCGAACCTCGCGCCTGCGGCTCATGGACCGCAGGTGCGGTCACACCAGTAAATTCCCACCGGCTATGAGTTTTTCTTGTTTTTGACCCCGATCGGCGTCCGGGAGACCCCTAGGCCCACCCGAGCCCTCGACAAATTATACCAACGAGTCCCAAATCACATGACGGACTCGCTCGAGCTCCCAGAACACTAGAAACATCATTCAAACTAAGAATCACTCTCCAAAACCCCATAGATCAAACTTAGGATTTCAAGAAAAATCTAATGGCTCATCAATACGCCGAATGGGTCTATACTGCTCGGAATGACCCGAAACTTTGCGGACAACTCATAAATGACTATACGGAACTATTGCCAGTTCCGGAATTCCATTCGGACCATGATATCACGAGGTCCAATTCCAGGCTGAATTCCAAATCACATGAAATCCTGAATTCCAATTCAGGTGCCGAAATACTCCCGGGTCATCAGAAACCCGAGGCGAACACACTCCCAAGTCCGAAATCATCATCCGGAGCTGCTGGAGCTGTCAGAACTCGATTCCGAGGTCGTTTGCTCAAAATGCTGCTCGGAACCAAAATTAGCCAAATAGGCTAGCCTTCAGGAACCAAGTGTTCCTGAACTGGCCAAATCACTTCTGAATCTCGAACTACCTGCCCACACAAGTCATAAGGCACGAGTAGTCGCTATGGAAAGAGTCATTCACGGGAACGGAGTCCCAACACACAAAACGACCGGCTGGGTCGTTACATCAGAGGCCTGCCACACCAGATATCAGCTGTGATGAAATGTTTCTAAGTCTAAGCCCTCCGTAGCCTACCCGAAACTCACCCAAGTCGTCGGGGCTCCAAACCAAACATGCACGCAAGTCTATATATATCATATAGACTTGCTCGTGCGATCAAATCATCGAAATAACATCAAAAACTACAAACTTAACCTCAAAACTCAAGATTTCCTCAAGAACACTCAATTTTCTAACTTTTCAACCGGGCGTCTGAATCACGTCAAATCAACTCCTGTTCTCATCAAATTTCACAGATAGGACTTAAATATAATAGCAAACTAGTTCCGGGCTCTGGAACCAAAATACTGGCCCGATACCAATAATTTCACATATTATTTTATTTCTTTATTTCTTGTAATAACCAGCAAAACAATATTCTTAATAAATTGTTTTCTTAGGCTAGGGACCTCGAAATTCAATTTCGGGCATACGCCCAAGTCTCATATTTTACTGCGGACCTCCCGGGATCGTCGGAACACAGGTTCGGGTCCGTTTACTAAAATTGTTGACCGAAGTCATCTAAAATAAAATTTTAACTCTAAAAATATCTATTTCTCATATTTTCACATAAAAGCTTTCTGGTTTCACGCCCCGATTGTGCATGCAAATTGAGGTAATTAAAATTAGTCTTTTTAAGACTATTGAGCCTAGAATAGTGTCTTAATTCATAAGATGGCCCTTTGGGTCATCACATTCTCCGCCTCTAGAACAAACGTTCGTCCTCGAACGGACATAGTAAATTACTTGGATTGGCAAACAAGTGGGGATATCTACTCTTCATGTCCGACTCGGACTCCCAAGTAGCTACCTCAACGGGCTGACCTTTCCACTGCACTCGAACTGAAGGATAACTCCTTGACCTCAACTGACAAATTTGCCGGTTTAAAATGGCCAACGGCTCCACCTCAAAAGTTAAATTCTTGTCCAATTGGACAGAACTGAAATCTAACACATGGATGGGTCACCATGATATTTTCGGAGAATAGACACATGGAATACCAGATGAATTGAGGATAACCCTAGAGGCAACACAAGTCTATAAGCTACCTCCCCCACTCTATCAAGAATCTCAAATGGCCCAATTTACCTAGGGCTCAACTTACCCTTCTTCCCAAATCTCATAACACCCTCCATGGGTGATACCCGAAGTAATACTCTCTCTCCAACCATGAATGCCACATCTCGAACCTTACGATCGGCATAACTCTTTTTCCTAGACTGAGTTGCACGAAGTCGATCCTGGATAATCTTGACCTTATCTAAGGCCTCTTAAACTAAGTTTGTACCCAATAACCGAGCCTCTCCAGGCTCAAATCATCCAACTAGCGATCTACACTGTCTACCATATAATGCCTCATAGGGAACCATCTTAATGCTCGACTGGTAGATATTATTATAGGCAAACTCCGCTAAGTGCAAGAATTAATCCCAAGAACCTCCAAAGTCAATAACACAAGCGTGGAGCATATCCTCTAAAATTTGAATACTACGCTCGGACTGCCTGTCCGTCTGAGGATGAAATGTTGTGGTCCACTCAACTCGGGTACCCGACTCACGCTGAACTGCCCTCCAAAAGTGCGAGGTAAATTGCGTACCCCAATCAGAAATGATAGACACGGGCACACCGTGAAGACGAACAATCTGTCGAATATATATCTCTACCAACCGCTCTGAAGTATAAGTAATTGCCACTGGAATGAAATGTGCTGATTTAGTCAGCGTATCCACAATAACCCAAACTACGTCGAATTTGATCTGAGTCCGTGGGAGTTCAACAACGAAGTCCATAATCATACTCTCCCACTTCCACTCATGAATCTGTATCTGTTGAGGTAACCCTCCACCAATAGTGCTGCCGCAAGTCCTGGTACATTTTGGCTGCACCCGGGTGAATAGAATACTTAGAATTGTGAGCCTCCTCAAGGATCAACTCACGAAGGCCATCAACATTAGGCACACATATACGGCCCTTCATCCTCAAAACACCGTCATCTCCAACTGTAACCTTCTTGGCACCACCGTGCCGAACGTTGTCCCTAAGAACCATCAAATGCGAGTCATCATCCTGTCGATCTCTGATACGCTCAAATAAAGAAGACCGAGCGACTGTACAAGCTAGAACACTGTTGGGCGAAATATCCAACCTCACAAACTGGTTAGCCAAAGTCTGAATGTCTGAAGCCAACGGTCTCTTACCGACTGGAATGAATGCAAGGCTGCCCATACTCACCGACTTCCTACTCAATGCATCGGCCACCACATTGGCCTTCCATGGATGATATAATATAGTGACATCATAGTCCTTCGATAATTCTAACCATCTCCTCTGTCTCGAATTAAGATCCTTTTGCTTGAACAAGTACTGGAGGAGACTGTGATGGTCTGTGAAAACCTCACACCGCACACTATAAAGATAGTGCCTCCAAATCATTAGTGCATGAACAATGGCTACCAATTCTAAGTCATGAACAGGATAATTCTTCTCATGGACTTGCAACTGTCGTGATGCATATGTAATCACTCTGCCATCCTGCATCAATACTGCTCCAAGTCCAACCTGGGAAGAATCACAATAAACCGTGAAGGAACCTGAACCTGATGGTAACACCAACACCGGTGTTGAAGTCAAGGCTGTCTTGAGCTTCTGAAAGCTCGCCTCGCACTCATCCAAACATTTAAATGGGGCACATGTCTGAGTCAATTTAGTCATTAGGGCTAATATGGATGAAAACTTCTCCACAAAACGACGGTAGTAGCCTGCCAAACCCAAGAAACTCCTGATTTTCGAGGTTGTAGTGGGTCTAGGCAAGTTCTTCACTGCCTCTATCTTCTTAGGATCTACCTGAATACCCTATGCTAATACGACATGACCCAAGAAGGCTACTGAATCCAACCATAACTCACATTTTCAAAACTTTGCATACAACTGATTATCCCTCAAAGTTTGGAGCGCTATACGGAGGTGATCTTCATGCTACTCTCGGCTGCGGGATTATATCAGAATATCATCAATGAACACAATTACAAAAGAATCAAGATGAGGCTTGAAAACCCGATTCATCAAGTCCACAAAGGCTGCTGGAGCATTGGTCAAACCAAAGGACATCACCAGAAATTCATAGTGCCCATACCACGTCCGAAAGGATGTCTTAGGAACATCAGACGCCCTAATCTTCAACTAATGGTAATCACATCTCAGATCAATTTTTGAAAACACACTAGAACCCTGAAGCTGATCAAATAAATCATCAATTCTCGGCAATGGATATTTATTCTAGATAGTAACTTTATTCAACTACCGGTAGTCTATACATATCCTCATCGATCCATCCTTTTTCTTCACAGGCAAAACCGGTGCAGCCCAAGGCGAGACACTGGGTCTAATAAAAACCTTATCAAGCAAGTTTTGCAATTTCTCTTTCAGTTCTGGTGGGGCCATCCGATATGGAGGATTGGAAATAGGCTGAGTGTCCGGAGCCATATCGATACAAAAATCAATATCCCTGTCGGGTGGCATCACTGGCTGGTCTGCAGGAAACACCTCGAGAAACTCGCAAATAATAGGCACTGAATCTATGGAAGAAACTTCAGCCTCAAAATCACGAATATGAGCTAAATAAGCGAAACACCTCTTTTCAACCATGCGACGAGCCTTGGTTGTAAAGAACTGTAAAATGTCTTACTTAAAATAATGCCCGAATGAGTCCGCGAGTTGCTTTTACTGTGGAAATTCCTAAAATGGACCTAATTTGAACAAAAAGTACCCCGGGAGTTAAGGAATTAAATTTTCCAGAAATTGGGTATTATGCGGTGCACTATGCGATCACATAACGAGTATGCGGACCGCATAGTGGTCGCATACACGGGCAGATCACTGCCTAGCTGAAGGACAACTATGCGGTCCAATCTGCGACCGCATTTCGGTTATGTGGACCGCATAGCTATCGCATTATTGCCTTTGAGTTTTGGGGAGTGGTGTTATGCAACGAACTATGCGATCGCATAATGAGTATGTGGACAGCATAGTGGTCGCATACCTGGGCAGATTGTTTTCAAATTTTGCCCCACCTGGGGGCCATTCTGCGGTCAACTCTGCGGACCGCATGTCAGGAATGCGATCGCATTCCTGACCGCATATTTGACACGGGATTTTAATTTTCTAAACTTTTATACCCGACCCCAGCTTCATTTAACCCCTACCCCCTTTCATTTTAACTAGATTCTAAACAAAATAGAGAGAAGTGAGAGTGGGTTCTAGAGAGAGAAATCCTCATCTTCCCCAAATTGGTCCTCCATCTCTACTCAGGCTTGGAAGTTTATCGAGTAGTCGTCATCTTCTTCATCATAAGAGGTAGGTATTCACCCTATTTCCCAAAATTCACAGAATTTAGCTAAGAATAAAACACACATAGGTTGGTTCTTGAGAATGAAAGTTGAGACCTTGCATGCATGTGAATAATCTTCCATAACCTAGTAAAGGGAAGCAAGTAGAGTAATCTTTCACTAAAAAGGGTTTAGTTAAGCTAAGGGATCACATAGTGTTTGATAAAATGCTTAAATGAATTCGAGACTCCTAATTCTAAGGTAAATGTGTCGCATTGTGAACTAGATTGACGGTGCTAGACGGTTCGGTGAATTGCAATAGAAATTAGAAAGGGAAACTCGACTCTAGGTATGTATGGCTAACTTTAATCTTTGTAAGATCGCTTTGTGGTGTTCGAGCATATGGTACATGTATTGGTGTGAATATGTGTGACTAGTTGTTCGAATTGTGTTGAAGCGTGAAGTGTATTCCTTGTCTGTATTTAGTTGATCACCACACTACTATGCTATGTGAAATGATGCTAGTAGGATAGTGAATCCAAGAGTATGAATGTATATGCTAAAGGCTGTGTAACAAGTAATGAAAAGGAGTTGTGGTGTGATGTAATTGAATAAAAAGGTTGTCGCACGATTTTCTTTTTATACGTATTGTGGGTTGTAAAGAAGTTGTATTCCTATTGTTGAAATTTCCTGTGATTGAATTGTGATTTGTCATTGTTGATATGAGATATGATTGTTTGATGGGATCGGGTTGCACGCCGCAACAGGAGGGATAAGGGTGATATGTGAGAAGTGATAAGGGTGTGATGTGATTGTCCGGTGTGATCGGGTTGCATGCCGCAACAGAAACACAACAAATGATTGTGATTGTCCGGTGGGATCGGGTTGCACGCCGCAACAGAAACATAATAAATGATTGTGATTGACAGGTGGGATCGGGTTGCACGCCACAACAAAAGAGATAAGGGTGAAATGTTGAGAAGCGACAAGGGTGGAATTGCGATTGTGATTGTGATGAAGTGAAAATTGTGGAACTTCCATTGTGTTTCTTTCTATATTTTGTGCAGTGATTGTGTGACTCTCTGTCTGTCTCTTGCCTATGAATTGTTGAGTTTACTTAGAGTACAGTTTGTTCGTACATACCAGTACAATTCAAATGTACTGACGTCCCTTTTGTCGGGGGCGCTACATTTTTGTGATGATTGTAGGTGGTTCTATAGCAGGTACTCCAGCCCACCGACAGTAGTGCCTCCTCTACGTCCTATCAACTGTTTTGGTGAGCCCCTTTCCTTTTGGGGCCCTGTGTGGTTCATGCCACTTTATCTTCCGGATTTTTATTTTTGTATTTGTGTAATGTATAGCCGGAGCCTTGTTACTGGCAAGTATTATATAAGTCCTTCGTACTCTTAGAGGCTCCATAGACAGGAAATGTGGGTTATGTACATATGTATTTGGGCAGTATAACTTGTAGACCACGTAAAGTAAAACTGTGTGTGTTATGTATATTTTGTAAGTATTGTACCACATGTGAGCAATGACAGAAATCTAGAATTTAATTTCAGATTGTAAGAATGTGTTGTAACTATAATTGAATAATGTACATTGGAATCTCAGAATAATACATGGGATGGAAACGGGAAATCCAGGTCCTCTTGACTGGGGCTACCCGGTCGAGCGCCAGTCGTGTCCCTAAGTTTTGGGGCGTGACATTGGCATAAGAAATCACTTTGCTGGCAGAATGACCAGGAGTCCCTTTCCATTCTAATCGAGGCAATCCTGGAAAGGCTAAGGTAACTCTCTTGGCGTTACAGTCTAGAATGGCATAATAAGGTGACAACCAATCCATGCCCAATATAACATCAAATCCGACCATGTCCAGAAGCAAAAGGTCTACACTAGTTTCAAGACCCTCAATGGCTACTACACACAAACAATACACACGATCTACCACGATAGCATCTCCCACCGATGTAGACACATAAACAGGAACACTCTTGGAATCACGGGGAACAACCAAATACGAGGAAAAATATGATGACACATAAGAATAAGTAGACCCCAGATCAAACAAAATTGAGGCATTTCTATTGCAAACTGAAATGATACCTGTAATAACGAACCGGCTGACCTCGATAATAACTCTGTAGAAGAGGTGCTCTAATAGGAATTGAAGAAGCACTATAGACTGGCTGAGCAGAATGAGGTATATAAGAACCACGACCACCTAGAGTACCATGTGAGGCCTGAAGTATTGAATGGAACGACCTGGAAGACTAGCCTCTGCTAAATAAAACCCCACATCCAGACCTCTGACCTCCACCAAAATGTCGAGGTCTTTTTTCTGACCCCTGACCTCACATCCCAAGAACCGTCTCAACCCTCCTGACCACATTAGTCGCGTCCTGAAAGGAAATCTCGGTCTCTATCTCCTTGGCCATCTGCAACCTGTTGGGCTGAGCAAGGCCCTCAATAAATCGTTTGATCCTCTCTCTCTCTCTCTCTCTCTCTCTCTCTCTCTCTCTCTCTGTGGGCAATAAAAGAATAGCATGTCCAGCCAAATCCACAAAGCGGTTCTCATATTGGGTCACAGTTATGCTTCCTTGCTGAAGTCGTTCAAACTGACGACGTTTCTCCTCTCTAGTAGTAACATGCAAGAACTTCTCCGGAAAGAGATGCGAAAACTGATCCCAAGTCAAAGCAGGTGACCCAGCTGGTCTAGTCAACAAGTAATCCCTCCACAATTTCTTGGCTGAACCAGTTATCTGAAAAAGGTGCGAAATCGACCCCATTGGTCTCCAAAATGCCCATATTACGTAGAACCTCATGACAACTATCCATATATTCCTGATGGTCCTCTGAAGTAGACCTACTGAAATGAACATGAAATAGCTTAATGAATCGGTCTAACCTCCACAAAGTATCGGTGGACATAGTTGCCCCACCAACAAGTGGCGTTGCAGCAACTGGTTGAATTACCCCAACCAAATTAGCTGCTGGACTCTGAACCTGAGGAGTCGTCTGATCAGGAGTGTGAGTAACAGGAGTCTGAATCCCTCATCCAGCATGAGATGTGGTCGCTGCCACGGGGAGTGTGCCAGTCTGGTCTACACTCTCCATAATTCCCACTAACCGGACCAAAGCGTCCTGAAGCACTGGGGTGGCAATAAACCCCTCTAGGACCTGAGCTGGTCCCGCTTGAACAGACTGAGCTGGAACCCCCTGATTAATCTCAATCTTGGGCTCACAGGTGGGGCTACTGTCTGAGCAATGGGCTGGGTCCTGCCCCTGCCTCGGCCTCTAACATGGCCTCGGCCTTTGCCCCTAGTAAGAGTTGCCGCTGCTGCTGGAAAACCGCATTGTTGGTCACCGGAAGAGGAAGCACGTGTTCTCACCATCTACGAGAGAATAGAAGAGTCCAATCAGTATTGAGATAACAAGAATCACACAATAGAAAATAAATAAAAATAGAGTTTGTTCCTAACTTGATAGCCCTTGAGGGATATGTACAAACGTCTCCGTACAGATCTTTCAGACTCTATTAAGCACGTTCATGAATTGTGAGACCTAAGTAACCTAGAGATCTGATACCAACTTGTCACGACCCAAATTCCCAATCCACGAGATCGTGATGGCGCCTAACACCACACTTGCTAGGTAAGCCAATGTTAGAACTTATTTAATTATTTTCGATTGAAGTTTACTTGTTCATTGAACTAAACCGAATCTAATACTTTCCGATAAATAAACTCATTAATAATAAGAATAATAACCAAATAAATAAGTCGAACCACGAACTAAATATATGTCCATGAAACTACATAGGGTCTGGTGTCACAATTCACGAACTACTAAGAGTACTACAAATAATGGTCTGAAAGAATATATCTCTATTTTGAATGAAATAAACAGTGTCTATATAAAATAAAGAGAAGACTCCAGGAATCGGTGGACGCCAGTAGATCTACCTCGTGTCTCTGAGTAAATGATGACAGCTACTAAAATCTCCTAACTTTTGCCGGTACCTGGATCTGCACAAAAAGTGCTGAGTGTAGTATCAGTACAACCGGCTCCATGTAATGAATAAGTGTCGAACCTAACCTCGATGAAGTAGTGACGAGGCTACGGTGGGGAATTTATAATGTAACCTGTGAACAATGTATAACAAAGCAAGAAGGAAAATTGTAAAATAAATAAAACAATAAACTGTAGCAACAAATAAAACAACTCAGCCACCTTTTTCAGGTCTCAACTATAACAAATTCTCACATAAGTTTCCAAATTTCCAAATTTCGACATTAAAATAAAAGTAAGTGCAAAATATAAAAAAAATAGTAAAGTAAGACATTATGTTTTCAAATCTTTGTTTTTGAAAATAAGTAAAACATAAGTGTCCTCCCTTATCGCTCCTTGTGGAGGCGTGCAACCCTCTCCCACCTGTCCACCCTTATTGCTCCTCCCTATATATATCACCCTTATTTCTCCTTTTGTGGCGTGCAACCCGATACCACATGGCCACCCTTATCGCTCCTTGTGGAGGCGTGCAACCCTCTCCCACCTGTCCACCCTTATTGCTCCTCCCTATATATATCACCCTTATTTCTCCTTTTGTGGCGTGCAACCCGATACCACATGGCCACCCTTATCACTCCTTGTTGCGGTGTGCAACCCGCTCCCACCAGACATATCATATCACTTTATTTATGAAAACTTTCACAATTCAGGTCAAATCCTTTCACAATATTTTTGTCTCAACAATTGTAAACATAAAGCTATACAACTCATAAACATCATCAATTCTCATTTCACAATGAAACCAACCGGAATTTATATAATAACACTGTCAACTAGCTCATCCTTTTCATGTATCACAATGAAACCAAGGGAACAACCAACACTTCCAAAATACTTGAAACAATATTTAACAACAAGTTAACGAAACCAAGTAGTCATGGAGACATCAATAAGCATAAAACAACTAATCCATGAATAAAATAAAATGGAAACAAGTGAAGGGATCATGTTCAACAAATAAATTGGTGGTGCATAGATATTCGTCACCTCACCTGTACACCACACACGTGCAATTTCACATAGCAATTAAGTTGGGGATTATTATTCCCTCAAGTCAAGGTTAAACCAAGCACTTACCTCGATTTCACAAGCAAATCACTGCTCTAGCACAACTTTTCCTTTTGAATTTGCCTCTAACCCGCTCGAATCTAATCACAATTGGTTCAATACAATCAATTATTGCCTAAAGGAATCAACTTTAATGAAAAACTATGGTTTTCCTATGTTTTCTTATCAAAATACAAAAATCGACCCCGAGCCCGCTTGGTCGAAACTCGAGGTTCGGACCAAAACTCGTTTACCCAATCTCCCCAGAGCCCGATATACAATTCGTTTTGGGACCCGACCTCAATTCGAGGTCTAAATCCCCAAATTTTGAAATTCCTAAGTTCTACCCAAAACCCCCAATTTTTACCATGAAAACTCTAGATTATTGGTTAACATCTAGTTAAAAGTTGTTAAGGAATGAAAGGAATTAGTTAGAGACCACTTAACAATGATTTGGAAAAGTTTGGGGCTTTGGAAAATCACCTATGGAGGTTTAGGGTTTGAGAGAATTGAATAAGAAGTGAAAAACCCGTTTAAAATCTTATTAACTGGTTGCGGATCTCGCATTTGCGAACAGGAGTTCGCATTTGCGAACCCTTCAGATTTTGGAGTAATCGCAAATGCGATTAATTTGTCGCATTTACAACATATGGTGTTCTCGCATTAGCGACCAGAAATCTCGCATTTGCAAGATCTGGGGCTGGCCCAAGACTTCACAAATGTCAAGCCTGATCTCGCAAATGCAAGATCAGAGGCCTGCCACACCAGATATCAGCTGTGATGAAATTTTTCTAAGTCTAAACACTCTGTAGCCTACCCGAAACTCACCTGAGCCCTCAGAGCTCCAAACCAAACATGCACTCAAGTCTAAAAATATCATACAGACTTGATCATGCGATCAATCATCAAAATAACATCAAAAACTACAAATTTAACCTCAAAACTCAAGATTTCCTCAAGAACACTCAATTTTCTAACTTTTCAACCGGATGTCCGAATCACGTCGAATAAACTCCGATTATCATCAAATTTCAAAAATATTCCTTAAATATCATAAAAACTTGTTCCGGGTTGCGGAACCAAAATACGTGCCCGATACCAACAATTTCACATATTATTTTATTTATTTATTTCTTGTAATAACCAGCAATACAATTTTCTTCAAAAATTGTTTTCTAAGGCTAGGGACCTAAGAATTCAATTCCGGGCATATGCCCAAGTCCCATATTTTACTGCAGACCTCCCGTGAAAGTCTCACATTTTACTGCAGACCTCCCGGGATCGTCGGAACACAGATTCGGGTTCGTTTACTCAAAATGTTGACCAAAGTCAACTATAACAAAATTTTACCTCTGAAAACATCTATTTCTCATATTTTCACATAAAATATTTCAAGCTTCACGCCCGGACTGGGCATGCAAATCGAGGTAATTAAAATTAGTCTTTTAAGGCTAATGAGCCTAGAATAGTGTCTTTATTCATAAGATGTCCCCTTTGGGTCATCATAAGAGCTTATTTGTAAGAACTTAATTTCCTAAACTCTATCTTATTCATAATACGATGATGCCTACACCTATAGAGACGGTTGGTAAGGGATTGAATGCGGCTATGGAAGAGTTGAGTCAGAGGAACTCGATTTTGCATCATGCTTATGATGAGTTAATGTAAGGTCTTCAGTAGATCGTGTGTGTACTAAGATGTGTGAGCTTATGTAAAAGGAGCCCTAAGGCATGAATATCTATCCACCCAAATGGTAAAAAACAACAAGAGAATCAGAACGTAGATACAAGTTTTAACGAGTAAAAGAAGCATATGGTACAAAAGAGTACAAGGTACTTAGCTAGTGAAGATTATCATTACTTACCATTCAGGAAGGGAAATATAATCATTTTGAGTTACCTTCAACAGTAACAGAGGTATGTATAATTGGCCACACCCATCTCAGTTATGCCCTATAGGGGCTAACAGTTTTAGTTTAAGAGAAGGACGGTATATCAGGAATACGGCTAGGGTTAGAGTAAACAAAAATGGTGAATGAATTGTTTGTGTTTGTTGACATTTGCGAATGATATTACGAAGGTGTTAATAGATCTCCGTGTGAGACACCCGGATGGTGCACTCTAAAATAGTACAGCTGGATATGAGTACTACAAAGATATGCACTGGAACTCTGAAAGGGATAAGTATTACCTTAGTGTGGCTCGCGTCCCTGGTAGAGAGATAATGGTAGGCGGTTAAGAGCTAGTGGATGGAGCAAGAGGAGCTAAGAGTAAAAGAATATCTTGTAGAAGTTTTCAGAATAAAGTGATAGACACAAATGTTAGCGGGAGGTAAGAAGAGAGTTAATGAAGCATTATGAGTAAGATGTGATACATAGATGACAACGGTAGTTCAAAAATATTAAAGTATTACAAAATCTATAGTCAAGTGAGGGAAGACGAGAGGTGACAGGCCTTAAGACAACAAAAGAGCCATACAGTTATATCCTTATTTCGAGAAATAAGTTCGCAACTCTAACACGATTACCAAAAGGAAAGTTAGACCCCAGAGTAATAGAAAGTAGTATGGGCTGGTAAGCAAGATAAACTAAACATGAATTAGGGACTGAGTGGTTTAATAATGGTCGGCATTATGAGAATTTCAGATTTGCATTCCGGCGATAATAGAATGGACGGTAGAAGAAAAACCTTTAAAGGTCATTCAAGAAGACGCTTTCCTAAGTTAAGCTAAGTTAAGATCAAGGGACTGTGTGTGCTAGTTACACTAAGTTTCACCCTCATGAGTAAGGAATTTCATTATCCTTGGTACAGAAGGAATACCGCAAGGTGGGTAAGGGTCATCAAGGATGTGAAAAGACCCCAAAGAGGAAGAGGTAAAACATCTATAGGTAGATCGTCGTGGATCCAAATATTAGTACTCCTCTAAAGGTGGGAATATGGAGTAATATGTCATTAAGTCAGAATTAAGTGGTTCTAGAAACAATGGAATAATAAAGGAAAAATGCAATAAGAATGAGAAAGGGATAAGATTGCACTTATTCAAATCCTACAAATATGCTACGATTCCAGAACATTATGCAAACACGACATCAAGAAAAGAAAGTAAGGATTCCTGCCCGGGATGTTATTGATAAATAAGGAGCCAGTGTGAGAGGTAAGTTAAGACAAAAGAAATAACCCAAGAAAGATTACGCGCCGTATTGATATGAGAATGGGCCAACGAGTAGTTAGTAGTTGAATCAGGAATAGCCTAATTATGGCTAGTCAAGAGGATACAAACAAATCAGCAGGTTGTGCAATATAAATATAGTAAAACCCAATATAGTCAATTTAGCCATGCAGTTATGACATTGTAATACTTGAGAAATATTTAGATAGGAGTTGGGGTAGTTAAAGGTATCGTATGAAAGTTACGGAAATAAAAGAGAGTTCCACCGGGAATATTGTCAAATCTTCAGATCAGAAGCAACTATACGAGCATATGAGTGTGGAGGTAAGTAACTACAGATAATTATAGGAGAGGAAGGACACCAAAAATAAATCTGTCGAGTATACCATGTAATAAGCTCGCAGCTTTACAAGAGCAAGAGGGTCCTCCCTAAATACTACAATGAAAGACTAGCTGAGGAAATAAGGAAGAAGGCTTCAACCTAAACATAGTAACTTGAAGGAGAAATGGTCTTGCCTAACCGGAGCATCCTTGAAATCTCCTGAGAACCTAGACCTCTTGTCCTACTGACCCTGCTCTCTACTCCACAACCGATAACCCTCGATCCTGCGAGCAATCTCTACCACAAGCTGATACGGAGTACCCATCTCCACCTCTCTGGCCATGGTGGCTCTAATACCTCAATGTTACCCAGCCACAAATCTCCGCACTCTCTAAGCATCAGTGATGAATATCATGAGTGCATGACATGACAGCTCTGAAAACCTGGCCTCATAATCCGTCACCGACATCTGCCCCTGCTCAAGCTGCTGGAACTGACGCCATAGCTCTTCCCTCTCCGAGGGTGGAATATATCTATCCAAGAACATATGTGTGAACTTCTCCCAAGTAACCGGATGAGAACCTGCTGGCCTGCTGAGTATATAAGACTGCCACCATCTGCGAGCTCTGCCCTCTAACTGAAATGTAGTGAAGTCGACCCCATGAAACTCCAAGATCCTCATGTTGTGCAGTCTGTCCCTGCACCTATCGATGAAGTCCTGGGAATCCCCACCTCGCTTACCCCCAAAGACTGGAGGGCGTAGTCGAGTCCATCTATCCAACATCTTCTGCTGATCACCCTCTGCAACTGGCCTGGGCTCTGGTGCTGCTGCTACAGGCTGGACCCCACCCACGGGCGGTGTACCCGGGGTATGGTGTACTGCTGCTGCCTGTTTTGCGGCCTAAGCGGTAGGGGTATGGACTCCCCCTCCCGCCTGAGAAGTGACAGGGTCTGCTGGAAATAGGCCAGCCTGGGACATGGTGTCCATGAATCTCATCATACGGCCCATGACGTCCTGGAAGCCCGACGCCGACATAAAGTCTACTGGAGCAGGAGCTACTAGTGGCACCTCGTCTTGCTCCTCCATGATAGGGCCTCTGGTGGTGCAACTGGTATAGCTTTGGTACGCCCTCGTCCCCCACCTCGGGCAGGTGCCCTCCCCCTGCCTCTACCACGACCTCGAGCGGCAGGGGTAGCTGCATCTCCCGGATCAGGAACATCGGATGCACGCGTCCTCACCATCTGTGAGAGAATAGAAGAATAAGTTTGAGTATAACATCGACTGCACGATAGAATATGAATAAAGAGAGGTTTCTTAACACCCTATAGCCTCCTGAAGATAAGTACAGACGTCTCCGTACCGATCCGCAAGACTCTACTGGGTTTGCCTGTGACTCGTGAGCTTTACGTGAACCTAGAGCTCTATTACCACGTTGTCACGACCCAAAATCCTATCTCAGGTCATGATGGCGCCCAACTGCGGGGTAAGGCAAGCCAACATCAATTTCACTAAGTGTTCCCTTTTTCATTTGATTATATAGTTCAACATTTACCAATTTTTAACAAGTGTAAGCATGATATCTAAAGATGATAACTCAGTGGTAGATATAATAGGCATAAAGAAGCGTGTGCCAGTACACCAACATGTATATATACAGCCAAAAATCCCAAAATAACCACTATGTGTGTGCCATGAACTAGTGTCACGAGTGTCACGGGCATACTAACAGGATAACCAAAAGATAGAATATACAATCCCACTATCTGAATAAAAAGACGGGAAACAAAATTAAATGAAACTCCATGGTGCTGCTGGGGATCGCCAGAAGAAGCAGCTCCCCATGAAGTCAAGTCCGCTACGGTCAATATCTAGCCCCGGTCTGATAACCAGATGCACCAGCCTCAGAACCTGTACAGTTAAGTATAGAAGTGCAGCATGAGTACATAAATAAATATGTACCCAGTGAGTATCCCGTCTAATCTCGAAGAAATAGTGACGAGAGGTCGACCTGACAGTCACTAACGTCCAATAATATACATATGACAGGTGACGAAATACAGTAGGCAGGTAAGACAGTAAGCAGTAAATACATATCAAGTACAGAAATCCAGGTAACTGCTGAAAATAAGCAATAATATACACTTTTCTTTTCTTTTCCATGTATCGGTCAAGCCAATATAAATGAAACAGAACCAAATGGTCATGCTCACACAAGGATAAGACAACCGGCCGGAGTCGTAAGGAACGTCTAAACACTGAATAATCGTAAATCTCCCCTCGGTCATGAGTCATACCTGCGACTCGAGTGCTGACACAAGTATACTGATTTATGATAAAGCTCTCCTCTATCGCGAATCATGCATGCGAATCGAGTGCTGACACACTAATATGCATTTACCATAAAGCTTCCCCCGATCGCGAATCATACCTGTGACTCGAGTGCTGATACACTTATATACATTTACCATAAAGCTTCCCCCGATCGCGAATCATACTTGCGACTCGAGTGCTGACTCTTATACGTACATATACATATACCAAAGTAGTAATGAACTCAGAAGGTCCATGATCGTAACAAGGACTAATCAACTGGGAATTTAAATGCAACATTCCACGTGTCCATACCAATTCAAAAGTAGCAAGCAACTCAAAGTATACCCAAAGTTACATATAAGGCACATAGGGACATGCTTGTGAGCCCTAAAACTACCTGACATAGCAATATAGTCGCTACGTACAGACTCTCGTCACTTTGTACGTACGTAGCCCCCAAAACAATTACACACAGCAAATAGAACACCTATGGGGACAATTCCCTCTTACAAGATTGGAAAGGAGACTCACCTCGTGTCGAATCTACCCCTCGGATCACGGATGCGCCCAAAACTCCGGACTCTACCCTTGAGGACTCAAAACTAGCCAAATATAGTACAATTACATCAATTCACGCTCAAAGAAGGAAGATTATCCTATTTATTTCATAAATTCATCATTCTTGAAAATTCCCAAAATTTAACACCGGGCCCGCACGCTCGAATTCCGAAAAATCTCGAAGAAATCGCTCACCCATACCCTAAGGATCATTAATATGTATTTTCTACTTGAATTCACAGCATTAATTGGGTAATTCATAAAATTCCCAAGAACCCTAATTTACTACCCCAAATCTTGATTTTTCAATGATTTAATAGAGAATTTAACTAGTAATGTGATGACCCAAAAATGGGTCATCTTATGTGAATATAATTATGACTATGTTCCGAGGCCCTGAAAGCCTCCGTTAATCTCACCTCGATATGCGTGCGCAGCCCAGGCGCGTAGCCGGAAAGCCTTTATGTGAAAATAGATTACGAGTTTAATTTATGATAATTAATTGAATAAAGTTGACTTTGGTCAATATTTTTGGTAAACGGACCCGGATCTGTGATCCGACTGTCCCGGAAGGTCCGTAGGAAAATATGGGACTGGGACGTATGCCCGGAATCGAATTCCGAGGACCCAATTCCGAGAAATGAATTTTTAAAGAAAATTATTTTATGAAAATGAACCTTGATGTGAAACCTGTGCTGCCGAGCCCGTATTATGATTTCGGAGCCCGGAACAGGTTCAATATGTGTTATTTAAGATATTTGTAAAATTTGGTAAGAAACGGAATTGAATTGATTTGTTTCAGATCAAAATGAGAAAATTGGAGTTAATGAAGTTTTGAGGATTTTTAAAGAATTTGAAATTTGGCTTGAAATGTGATTTTATGTTCCCGTCCGAATGAAATTACGATACCGGGAATAGTTCCGTTATGTCATTTATAACTTGTCTGCAATATTTGAAGTCATTCCGAGTAGTATAGGCCGGTTCGGCGCATTGAAGTGAATTCTAGAATTTCAAGTTCTTAAGTTTTGATTCAATTTGGTTTTGGGGTGGAATTCTGAGTTTCGTTGTTGTTATTCACGTTCCGAAAGTTCGAGCGAGTCCGTATCACTTGCCGGTGCTTTTGGACGGGGTCCCGAGGGGCTCGGGTGTGTTTTAGACCCCCAGGAGCTAAGTTGAAAAAACCAGAATTTCTACTATCTGGTTTCCTTCTCTGCGATCGCAGAAGGTGGGTTGCGATCGCGGAGAAGGATTTTGCTGGGCTGTTGATTGTTCTCTGCGATCGCAGCTTCCCCTTTGCGATCGCAGAGGTCTGGGTTCCACACCTTCGCGATCGCAGCCTTTTATCGCGATCGCATAGAGTCGCGTCTGGGCCGGGTGGGTTTGTTCTTCGCGATCGCAGGACCTCTGCCGCGATCGCAGAGGTCTGACCAGTTGGCCTTCGCGATCGCAGGACCTCTGCCGCGATCGCAGAGGTCTGGCCAGTTGGCCTTCGCGATCGCAGGCCCCTTGTCGCGATCGCAGTTAAGGAATCCCTGGGCAGTTTTATAAAATACGGGACTTAGCATTTTTCCTCCATTTTCATCTTCCTCCTCAAGTTTTTAGAGAGCTCTTCAAGGGACCTTCCACCACTGTTATTGAGGTAAGTAAATTCCATAGTTTTACTAGTTTCAAACATTAATTCTTAGTTAAATTCACTATTAAATTATCTAAAACCATAGAATTAGGTAGTAATTTTAGGGTTCTTGAGGATTTTGTGATTATCCGTTTTAGGCCATGAATTTAAGTAGAAATCACACATTAATGATCCTTAGGCTATGGGTGAGTGATCCCTTCGAGAATTTTCGGAATTCGAACATGCGGGGACCGGGGTTGGAATTTGGAAATTCTTCAAGAATAGCGATTTTAGTAAAATAACTAGGGCAATTTCCTGCATTGTGCATGCATTGATGTTATTGTATACCTTTTAGCTAGTTGCGAGTCCTCGGGTGTAGGGTTCGGAGTTTCGGGCGCAAATTGTGGTCCGAAGGGTAGATTCGACACGAGGTGAGTCTCCTTTCTAACTTGTAAGAGGGAATTGTCCCCATAGGTGATGTATATGCTATGTGTAAATTGTTTGGGAGCTACGTACGCGCCAAGTGATGGGAGTCCGTATGTAGCGGCTATTATTGTTATGTCCGGGTAGTTAGGCCCACATCATGCCTTATATGCTTTTCTCATAATGCCTGATATGTTTTTCTTGTAATGCTTTATATGATTTATTGTGACGCCATATGTCCTATGAAATTATGTTTTGCATAGTGTTATTTCTCTGAGGCTTTATGAAAAAAAAAGTGTTGAATGGAAAGGAATTTGTTGTGAAAAGTAAGTATTGTAAGATATTGGGATCGGGCCGTACGCCACGGCAGTGTTGAAAGTAATTGAATATATATTGGATCGGGCTGTATGCCATGACAGTGTTGAGAAAATATGAAATATATGGGATCGGGCCGTATGCCACGGTAGTGTTGAGAAATTATGAAATATATGGGATCGGGCCGTACGCCATGGCAGTGTTGAAAAGAAATTGAAATGAATATTGGATCGGGCCGTACGCCACGGCAGTGTTGAAAAGAAATTGAAATGAATATGGAATCGAGTCGTACGCCACAGCGAGTGTAGAAGGTACCTTATGGGAGCGGGCCGTACGCCACGGCGGATCTAAGAATTTGTGATTATTGTATCGTTCGGTGGTCTTACCCTTGAAAGTGCTTTATTGTTTAGTACTGCAATTGTTTGGGTTTCTGCTTTTGATATATATACTTGTTGCTTATTTTCGTGGCATGCCTACTGTATTTCATTATATTCTATCATATGTTATTACTGTTGGACCTTAGTGAGTATCGAGTCGACCTCTGGTCACTACTTCTTCGAGTTTAGGCGGGATACTCACTGGGTACATATTTATTTAATATGTACTCATGCTGCACTTTCTTTCCTTTTCTGTACTTGACTGTACATGTCCGGAGGCTGGTACGTCTGATTATCAGGCCGGTGCTAGATATTGATAGCGTGGTCATACTTCACGGTGAGTTGCTTTCCCGGCGACTTCCTAGCAGCACCCTAGAGTTCTTTTGTTATATTCTTTGTCCATTTCATTCAGACTGAGACCCTGTATATATTGTAGTCATTGTACATTCAGTAGTTGCCCGTGGCACTCGTGACACTAATTCCTGGCACACACGTAGTGTATATTTTGGGTTGTTGGATGTACACATGTTATGCGACATGCCTATTGGTTGATTTTCCGCACTTGCAGTTTTATTTCACATCACCGCCATTATCATGTTTATATTTGTTAAAGAAAAAAATGGTTAAAAGATGAAATTTGCGTAACGGGGAATGGTAACACTTAGTGTTTCTATATTGGCTGGCCTAACCTCGCCGTTGGGCGCCATCGCGACCTGAATCGAGATTTGGGTCGTGAAAATTAATTCATGTTTGAAACTAGTATTAGTGAAGAAGTTACTTACCTCTGTGGTGATTAGGACGTGGAAGCTCTTTCCCCAAGCTCTCTAGGATCTAATGGAGGTGAAGAATGGATAAAATGGAAAAAAACCCGTGTTTTGAAAGAACATATACTCCCCAGCTTCCCCTTCATCGCGATCGCAACAAGGGGCCCGCGATTGCGAAGGCCAATGGCCCAGGCCCCTCTGAGGCCCTTCTATGCGAAAGCGAAAAGGAGGCTACGATCGCGAAGGCCAACTGACAAGACCTCCACGAACGCGGTGGATATGGTGCGAACGCGAAGAGTAAATGGGCCTCGTCCCGTCCTACAACAATGCGAACGCGGAGACCGGGTGTCACGCCCCAACCTTGGGAGGCGTGGCTGCTACCCGGTGCCAAACTGGCCCGAGCGAACCACTATCTAACTCGTTCGTTCCTTTTTTTAACTATCATGGGCCAACATGGCCACAACTCGTAATGTACAATTGCAAGTGGAAAACAACGTTGTATTAATGAATCATTTTTCTTAAAACATGAATGCATATAGGCCGTCAAGGCCTCTGACATACTATATAAATTGAACCCCTGTCTACAAAACCTCTAAGAGTACATAAACATCAACAAATGGTCAGGACTGGGCCCCACCATACTAGTCAATGCATGTCCCAGTTATACTGACCAAATAGGCAACTCCGGAGCAAGTGGAGTGCAACAACACCTTCCGCTGAGCTGATAGCCTACTAGGAGGACTGTCAACCTGTCTATCAAAACCTGCGGGCATGAAACGCAGCATCCCAAGGCAAAGGGACGTCAGTACGAATAAAGTACTGAGTATGTAAGGCAGAAAAGCATAACTAAGAACAGTAATGTAAAGAGAGGTCTAGGAGATACAGCCTGTAGCATCTGGGTGCTTCTAAGAAACAGTAACATGAAATGCATGATACATATATACACATAATCGTTTAAAGCATCCCCCTCTGTGGGCATCATCATCATCATAGAACATTCGCCTCTGTGGATATCATCATCACCATATCATACCGGCCTCAAAGAGGACTCGGTAAACCCAACTGATCAGTGGTTGCACAATAGGTGCCATACCCAGGCGACTATAGCGCGACTCGGTAGAGTAAAGTAGATACATATATAATGCATGCTAGACTCATGGAATCATGTTCTAAACCTTTTGGAGTGACATAACGTCATTTCCTCTTCAATTAAANAAGCTCAATATGATCTTCTTACGTCTACAATGAGAACCCGACTTCGTCGTCATCATATAAGCATTGTAACTCTCATATTTCAAAACCAATATTCTACAAGAAAACGCACAGCACCTCCCCTATTTTAACTACATCCCATATGTTACTAAAGGTCACCAAATAGCCCAAACAACAACAATATAATTCACAATAAGCTCTCTGATTAGTTCAACAATCATTTTGAGCGGCAAGCTCAATTGGAATCTGTATAACCCATATCACACCTTATAGACTTCTTAAATTAACTTAACAACATCATTAATATGATAATGAAGTAATTCATCAATGATTTCATCCTTATATCGTATATTTATATCAAATGAAACAATCCACAACTCCAGCTTTCTTCAATTGGCAACTTTATTCACTAGTTCATGTCTAGTACAACCATTTAACTTAAAATACATCAATATTAACTTAAGAACATGCAAGAACATAATATAAACACCTCCTACAGTAGCTTCAAGTTGAAATCCAAGTTATATTTAGCTTACAACAACCCTCAATTGCAATACAACACCATAGAAGTGACTTAAGCTAATCCAAGTATTATCTTGTAGTTTATTATCCTAACAACTTAACCAACATACAATCAAGCTTAAGCACAATTACTAGGCTGTCATACTCATCTTAACCAGTAGTAAAAACTTTAAATTTCAGAAAAACACAGCCCACAACTATCCTCAATGACAACACAACCTCAAAGAGGTGTTATTCTTCACTAGAACTAACTTTTGATGTTGAAATATGGTGTAATCCATTTGCAAGACTTGAAATAACCTAGGGTTGATATGAAAACATAGGAGGGTATTTTACAGAACATAAACCACTTAAAACAACATCCCACACGAGCTGGAACCACCCAAAAATCAGCAACAACAAGAAGAACAAGAAACTTACTAGCGCGACAAGATTCCCGACACTTGATGTGTGTTGTTTTCCCTTTGTTTGGGTCTTGGATCATGAGAGAAACTTGAGAGAGTGTTTTTAGGGTTCTAAGGTAAGAATATAATGAAAATGAATGACTAAAAACGGGGTTGAGGCATCTTATATATATCCATATGTCTCAAACCGCCTATGTGGGTCCCATAGAGAGCTGTTTGGCGCAGTCTCGTTAAAATACGAATATCTCTCTACTACGATGTCGTATAGACGAACGGTTTAATGATTTAGAAACTATACTCATAGATATTAAATTTGGTTGGTAGATCATCCAATAATTTCAAGTATATTGGAAGAAAATATCAGTTACATTTGACCTAATTTTCAGCACATTATGAATGTAACTTGTGAAGACCTTTGCCAACTTTTGTTCCACAACTTGCTTTACTTCAAAACGTAGCACACGAATATCATATGACAAACATAACTCATAGAATAACCTCCTTATCATGTAATGAATCATAGTCTCACCCTAAAGTACATGTTGTAACATTCCAAACTCATCGACTTTTGATGAAACTTATTTTCTTCAATTGGTTTAGCTTCTAAGCTTTCCAATCCTATTGGTACTCGTTATTCATGATCTTAAATATTTGTAACCTCCAAAGTAACATTATTAAATTACTATATATGCTTCCAACTATAATCTTATTTCTGATCTTACATCAATTGACTTACAATGTACTCTCACGTACGAAAACATGGGGTGTAACATCATTCCCCCCTTTGGAACATTCATCCTCGAATGTTGACTAATGCTTTTTTCCAAATTTTAAGCAATAACTCTTACGAATAATTTAATATCGTCTTTTCCATCTAGGGATTTGTTCGGTGAATAAATCCAAAGGCTAGAACATTCCCCCCTTTAGGCCTCTTTCTCACACCACGACTTGTGGTCGAACTACTTTCAATGTCGTAACTATTTCTACCTTCTTTCATGCAACCTAGACAATTATAACCTTGAATGTGCGCCAATGAGACTCTTATCTTCTTTTTTATTTCTTGTTTGCTTTTAACCTATCTTTAGGATTCACTTGGTGAACATATATTGTACTATGACAAGATGTCCCTCTGGGCATCTATAGATGTACTAAAGTTATTTGTTTGGTATTTTTTTGAACTTACGACTATTGCTATATCTTGTTTCATAGCCTCAATTATCTATGCTTATGGCTTTACAACTACTAGGTAGGTCATACTATACCATAACTCTTGCTTCGGTTTATTATTATGGAGACTTGCCACCCAACTCCAGGTTTTTCTCTCACCGTTTATCCTATATGTATAAATCTAAGCCATTCAATGCTTCCTTATTACCGTCCATCTTAATAATGACAGCATAATCTCATCTCATATTTTGTAACTTTCATCCATTCATTATTGATTCACCTTAATATTGATCTACAATCTACCCCTGATAATTTAAAATCTCTTATGTAATATATCGTCACTAGGGCTCACGTCTCATCGGGGAACATCTGAAGTGATTTTCCTGATCCACTTAGGGACGATACTATACTCCAGTAACTGTATTTCATAGCATTCCAATGTGATTCATCTTATGGGGGTATTCTAATCCCGTGCAGTTCATGAAATACTTGTTCTCAAAATCATTACTCAATCAAAGGTCTAAACGTCATCCTCTTATCATTTATCACAATTACACCCTTACTTTACTATTATGGTAGCATTCTGTGTCTTCTAAATGCTCCTAGTTTTAAACTCCTTTGAGTT
Source organism: Nicotiana undulata (assembly GCA_005239495.1). NCBI lineage: Eukaryota > Viridiplantae > Streptophyta > Magnoliopsida > Solanales > Solanaceae > Nicotiana > Nicotiana undulata. The sequence goes on along the minus strand of ML257254.1, from coordinate 838 downwards.
CACTCATGCTATACTGAGCTTTTTATAACTGTATGGAAACCATTAGCTCTCTTGTTGTGATGGGTTTAATCTCGATGAATCACCTATTCTCGTCACCTTCTCACTCACATTTTGTTATCCTTACACCTATCTAGCTAAAACCTTGTTGTTGTACCATAATTTAGTTTGCGACCTACGCACATCTATTTATACTACTCACAACCTTCCTTTTAACATGCTAGCACTATAGATTTCCTAACATGCCTACTCAGTTGTCTTTAAATGTTATAAATTTCTTTTCCTAGTCGTTTTGCCACTTGCTGCATGGATACTTGGCTTATCTTAGTGCCCACGAATATGGGAGTTCCCTGTAACTCATATGATCTCAATTATCAAATTTTGGTTTTTTTTTTCTTTTTCCCGTTCATTAGCCACGATAAGTGCCACTTTCCTGTGGAGTGCATACAACATTATAGTGAGACTGCTTTTACAAGACCATTTCTTCTTTAGGTGACTACGCTTATGCTGAAGCTTGCCTCCTTGTTTTCTCAGCTAGTCTTTCATTGCAGTGCTTAGGAAAGAACTTCTGACTCTTGTAAAGCTGAGACATTATTACATTGTATATCCCACGGTATTTCTGATGTTTTTACTCGTCTATCACTATCCTTAGTTACTTACCTCCATGCCCTTGTGCTCGTAGGGTTTCTTCTGAATTGAAATTTCATTTGTCTCCATTATGGCACTCTCTTTTATTTCCGTAACACTTCCATTGTACCTTCTACTATCCAACCTCCTATCTGAATATTTCTCGAGGATTACGATTTCGTATCTAAGAGACTGAATTTCCTATGCTGGGTTT
>MDKH01162978.1:0-16902 GCA_005239495.1 Nicotiana undulata | reverse complement strand
TTTTTTTTTTTTTTTGAAAGTGAATTTTACAAATGAGTATATCGTGATACTTGCGGTTGGGGCTCTACGGCCACCCTTTGGTATTGTTGGTGGTGCGGACTGATATGTCTTGTTAGGACTGTAGGTTGTCTAAAGTTATGGGTCAAAAGCATCTACTAGAGCTCAAGCCTAGCCTCCTAAATTTAGGATTCATTTGGACATAGATTATCAAATATTTTGTTAAAAAATTAATTCGGGTGAAATTTGATGAGAAATTAAAAATTTGTTTAGATATGAATTTTTGGGTTGTTATAAAAAGAGTATTATCTGAAGTGAATGTCTATATTGTAGAGAGATTTTAGGGTTTGTTACTTGGTGGCTAAGTCACTTTTTTCCTGTAATAGAGGGGTTAATCCCAAATCAATGAAAATTTTGTCTCTCTTCTTTTCTCTGCAATACTCTTCTTCTTCTTTTATTCTTTTATCACACGTTATTAGCACGAGACTCTAACCAATTGAGTAGAAGCTTTGGGATTGAGAATAATGAATGTGAATTGTTCCATGACCTTCCTTCACGATTAAATTTTTGATTTAAAGTAATTATTTTATCTTATTTTTCATTTTTAAATTCTTGAAATTCTATAATTTGATTTAAATACAAGCAAAGACGATAAATTTTGATTATAACTCTAATAGAGTTGTAAGAAATTATAACCACCTGAAGTGGTAATAATGTTATGTCTTGTCATGATCAAATTCATGTATGATTATGGGCACAAAAAGTGAAACTGGTCCCATTGAATTTGCTTCATTCCCATGCCCTTAAGAGAATATGATACCAGTATGTGATAAGTCTGAAAGAAGACACAATTATTACCATGAAGGTATCAATGGATGTGGACGTGGTAATAGACGAAATTATAATCGTCATCATTGTGGTAATGAGAATAATAAGGATTCTCAAAATAATCCTTCACTTTGTGAAAGTAATATGTCGTCGATTTGACATGGGATTTTATAAAGCACATATAGATGATTTTGGTCCATTCATCACGTGAATGTGACAACATGTGATTTATGAATACATATTCATTGTAGTGAATATACCACACTCACCTCTAGAAGGAGGTTTGATAGGAAATAAGAAAATAGTGTCATTATTATGGCATGAATGATCATTGATCACGAACCTATTATGCCAAAATATTTTGGCAATGTGATTATTAAAAGACAACAATAATGCAAGAGACAGATCTTGCATATAATTTTTACCATGACCATAATGACATTACTTTCTTTATGAAAGAGATATTCACCATATGGACGTTGATGAATATGTGGCAGTACAAAATTAATTGAAAACTCTAGAAGAGCCAATTATACTAATTGGGAGGAACACAATTGATTACCAATAAGGTATTGTGTCGTAGTAAGTCTCAAAGAAACTTATTTAGTTTCTAAAATATTTGCAAAATCGGTTGGTTATATTGAGACTATAAAGAAAGAAAAGATTTAATATCCTCTATTACCACAACTTGTAGCGGAGTAATATGTATGTAAAAATATTACCCGCTTTATTCTCCAGTTTGTATACACAAGAAAACACCACAATAAAGTAGAAATTTATTGATCTAAAAACTCATATCATAATAAACTTGAAGTTTATTGATAATTGCACACGTCATGGTGTATACATGAAGTTTATCAATATTGATAATTTGTTCAGTTGGCATAATTGGTTTAGCCATGTCAATTTAAGTATGATGTGCAAAAATAAAAGAGAATTCACATGGGTAAGTATTAAAGAACTAGAAAGTTCTTTACGAATTCTCTTATGTTACTTGTTCTCATTAATTAATATACCAACTAAAATTGGGATTGAATCTCATGAATGCTAGAAATATCAAATGTGAGTATGGGCTCAATCACCTTCCATGTATACCACATAAGATGCATCTACGAGATAGTTACATGTGCGATTATTATTAACCTGCAACATGGTGTTTGCCAGATAACTTGCTCAATAAATTAATTTAGAGCATATTCCAGATTTTTTATTCAAGATAGTTCATCTTGATAAGTTGGTTTACATCATAGTTGGTTTAGCAAAATGATTTAGCGAGTGTCTTCACTTAAGAGCTAAACTATTGCTTATGAGAACACCGTTATCTACATCAATTTGATATACGTTATATACGAAAGTATATTACATTCTCCCCTCACAAGTGATTCAGGATCATAAACCAAATAATTCCATCTTATTATTATTAAAGTGCGGTGTATATTTTGATTAGCACCATAACGCACAAAGATGGGCTTCCAAAGTTTAGCAAGCAAGTTAGTTTTTCTAACATGAGGGGGAGACAGGATAAACATTTGAGAAAAAGTTACGTGGGATGAATTGTCGTTTCTTCATCTAGATCCTCGAATAAAATAATATGAACTTGAAGTTCATAAAAAGATAATTCATCTGCAATATATTGCAAAGCATGCCAGACACATTTGCTGACCCAAAGAAAGTAACTATATTCTCACAGCAAATGCTCCTATTAGAATAAGTATATGGTACGCTTAAAGGGTTGTTTACTTCGAAATACGAGTAACAATTAAACTTGTAATGTGGTTATAAGGATACGTGATCTGATTCGATACCAATTTGATAAATGGATAAATAAATAAATGAAGTAAGTGTTTAAGATAAACCAAACCAGTGTCGTTGCAAATTATCGACTTCGATTGGAGGAGGCTCGATATCAAGCGTTAAGAACAATAAGAACAATAAAAACAGTAGTAAATTGTAAGCAAGTAAAAGAGCATCGTATTGTTATTTCTTAGTAAGTGTATCTCTTTACAAATGAACAGGGTTCCTCTTTATATAGAAGAGGAAACCTAAATAAGGTATAACACTAATTTAGGAAATAAAATCCATGGTATCAATAACTATTAGCGGCTTTGTTGGTTCCGAGATTCCCGCCGAGATTTGTGGTCGATAACTGATATCTCCCCATTCCATTGCTCGATGTTGGTCTTTCCCGATCTCGATCCTTAGGCCTTAGTTCTTCAAACTCTAGCTCACTTCAATATGAGATTAACCTCAAGTCAGACCCCCGAGCCCATAAAATCGGACATGCTCGATTTTAACCGTATATAGTTAGTCACCGCATTTCTTAGAATGAAATGATAAGAAACGATTTGAGCCTTGATTCTTATGCATCTCGATCATGACATCGTCCTCATGACGTAAGCGATGCATGTGACCGAAACGTCCCGTTGATTCGGTGCCGCAAAACCATCAATGCATGTTAGTCGTCGGCCGGCCACTAGTTCCACCAAACCGTCGCCACAAACCATATAAATATCGCTTTCATTGTTGATTCAAACTACTTTGCTTTGATTAAAAACTCAGCTCTCCAATACTTCTTTCTTTCATCACCGCCATTTATGCCACCGTTGTTCGTACCGGAGCCACCAATCTTACACCTTTCTTCTACTTCCTTTGCATATAAATGGAAAAAACCTCCAAAACTGTTCTGAAAAAGGAAAAGGCTTTGTCTTCCTCTTCCCCGCCGGCCGATGATAAAATGCCGGTGGAGCCAGATCCCCATGAGTATGTTCCGGTACCGGGCCGATGCGAACATGTGTTGATGTACATGTGTTCGATTACGAAGAGCCACGTTGAGCCCATGAAAAAGAATTGCAATTGGGGTTCTAAGGTAGTGGTGCGCATTCCTGCACCTGAAGAGAGCATCACCACACACGTGAAGGGGTTCTTAAGTGTTTACACTTACCCCTTCACACTGGGTCCCGTCGGTCCGGATTTTTGAATTCTGCAGGAGGTATGAAGTCACCCTCGGTCAATCCACCCTTCACTTTGGCGTTAGTGATCATGCTGCGCTTTTTCTCCAACGAGGCCAGGAGGTTGGAGTTTATTCTGAACCATCTCATACGGTTGTATCGGCCTCGACTCTATCGAGGTCTGATTAATCTTCAATGTCGAACAACAAAGACTTTATTCTCGAGCATCGACTAGGATAAAGATTGAGGTTCGATGAGCCGATTCATACGGGTGAGGACCTGTGATATAATACAGAAGGAAAAGATGTCATTCCCTAAGGAATGGAACTTCGATCGTAAGTTAATCTTTGTATCTCGATTCTTATGTTTCTTTTAATTTTGTCTAACATTTCCTTAACCATGCAGCTGTCTCTTGGATGCCTCAAGCGGTGCCCGATTTTGAAGATTGGATTCGAAAACTTGCCTCTACTTCTACTCGTGCCGATCGAGCATGGCGTGACTTGGCAAAGGGCCGCTGGGAGGCCAAGAACCATGTTAAGGGTCTCTTCCTTTGTATTCTAAAGAAACTTCATATTTCATTTATTGCTAACTTCCCTTCGTGCAGGTTTGACCAAAGATGTCATTCTGAGGCCTTCAAATGAAGGAGGAGAAGCCAAGTCCCCGGCTCCGAGGCTAGAGAAAGATAAGAAGAGAAAGGATATCTCGCAGTCCGAGGTCTCCAAACCCAAACCTCGAAAGGTGAGGAGAAAAATGGTCGCTCTCTCGGCAGACACGGTCCACAAGTTGAGAGATTAGGACGAGGAAGAAGAAGAAGACACTTCGGCGTTGATGGCCTGTCCCAGGAAGGCCATCGAAATCGCCACTCCTTCTGAGTTTCCACCTGCTGCGGATAAACCTCATGTCGAGGAGGCTTCATAGAAAAAGTCAGGTATGAATCCCGAATCAGAGGTCGAGATCGTTTCTCGATCAACACCTTCTACACTAGGCGGGGCTGATTTCAAGACACAGAAGATCAGACAGAGCGCCCCGAGTGACTCGCTCGGGGCCATGACAATAGTTCAACTGCCTTCAAGGACCTTCAAGAGAACCTAGCCAAGGCTCGTGAAGAGGAGGCCGAATTAGACAAGCAAGTAACCACCCTTCTGGTAAAGTATGGAATCAACTCGATTGTGGAAGCTAATACTTCGCTATCTCACCTGCAGAAGAAGGTGGAGAGGATTGAGCTACTCCGGGCAGAGGTCGATCAGGTCAAAGCCGATTGTGATCGGTGGAAAGGGAGCATGGATTGCCTTGCTGCGCAAAAGGAGGCAGCCTTGGCCAAACTATCTTCAGTTGAGGCCCAACTTCGAAGTCTTAAGTAGGAAGGCTCGACCCAGACCAAGAGGGTCGAGGAACTTGAAACCAGGCTTGCCGAGGCCAAGGCAAAAATCGAGGATTCCAAGGTCATGGCGAACAAGTCCGTTGCCATGTACTCGTCTGACGCCGAGGCTGTTCAAATAAAGCTAAGGGAGGCCTCGGACTGGTAGCGGCGGAGCAATGATTTGGCAAAGTGCCAATCCCAGAGGGAAACCCTCGAGGAGATTCATGCTCGAGGTTTTGACCTTTCCGAGGAAATTTCTCGGGCCAAAGAACTTAAAGCCTAAGCCAGAAAACTCGTACCCTCCGACGATGAGGATGATGACGAAGAGCACAGCTGAGGCGGATCTGATGGGGCCTGAAAAAGAAATTGGTCCTGAAAAAGCTGAAGTCAATCCTGAGGGGGCTAGCCTTGATCGTAGTTAGGTTTTAATTTTTCTTCTCTTTTGTAAGGCCTTGACTGGCCTCTTGTATATATATTTTGATATATAATAGATAAACCTTTCTTTGTATGCTTCCAAGTCTAGATATGCTTTTTGCCTTTATTGAAAATGTTGAAAATTCTTATTGTTGTAGTCTTACTTACTTTAGTTCGAAGCCAAAGTAAAGCCTTAAGTTTTTTGTTTATGCGAGGGTAAGTTCCCGAGTTCGGAAATTTGTTCGAGACTTATCTCATGGGTGGCTTGATCCATCCCATAGATGTACTATTTTTGTAACCAAGTTTGAATGAATCTTGAACTTAGGATAAAGTAAACCCTTAGTTTTTTATCAAATGATTGTTAAGTTTTTCGAGCTTACAACAATATACCCTTCAGGGTTTTTGGGTGAATCTTCGAGCTATAATTGACTTCTATTTGAGCTTGAAATAGCGAACCCCTTGGGTTCGAATCGAGCAAGAATGAGGTCTCGAACTCTAATTGTATTGGACCTTAGGCTCTTTAGATCAGCCCTTAGGCTCTTTAGATTGGGCCGATTCAGCCTCTAAAAATGGCTATTATTTTCCCCCTTTTGGCTAAAGACTTAGTGAAAATTTCTTTATGCTTTAGCATATGTTTTTATACCCATTGGGTTTTTCGAGGGTCTGATGATCGGAACCTTATTTTTCTTTTTGTTGTCATAACGTGTTTGTCTTAAGATAATTTGATACCCATTGAGGATTTTTCGAAGGACGATATTATCAAAGCCTTTCAATTACTCGAGCGCTGATTTTATCGAAGTCTTTTTATTTGCTTTGTCAAGTGTAGCCTTATTTAACTGATTTTTCAAAGTATTTGAAGGCCTTTTGCTTATAGCAAAATTCAGACGTCTCTGAGTCGCGTTATTTTGGTCGTAGCCTTTAATATGGTTGTCGCCTTTAATGTTCCTGTAGCCTTCGGTTATGTCTCTTGGAATTATTTCGTGATAACATTTCGAACTTGTTAGAAATGTTAGTCCCTGAGTATGGTGGACTTGGCCTATATATCGAGGGGTGCCTCTTTGAGGTCTTATGATTTTGAATTTAGATAACTCGAGCATGCAATCTTCGAGTGTTCGAAGTATGCTTGAACTTGGCTCTTGAGCCATTTTCACAAGTGTTAGTTTTGTACAATAGATTAGAATCATAAGTACAGGATTCGTATAGTAGAGAATTTACTTTGAAACACGAGATGTTCGAGAAAAGAGAATGCTTCTTTGAATAATTATACATGCGTACATGTTTTGTTGTCGGGACTCGGCTAATCTATATGGACATGGTTCATTCTACCATTTGGCCCATTACAAAAAATTTCCTATCGAGACCCTTTGACACGAGGTATATTTCTTGAACGCATAACATCAGAGGGTGATGCCCCCCAGTATTCGAGGTTGATTGCAAAAAAGCCTTGGATACTGTTGAATTATCCTCAAGTAGAACATAATTGTTGCCTCGTTAAAATCTTGGCGAAAAAACCCATTCCGGATAAAACCGGTCTAAGGAGAAAAGAGTGCAACGCGTACTTTAAAACTTGAGGTCTCGATATCTTGGGTCGAATTCCTGCAATGAGTTAGTTTTGAATATTTATGTAAATGAAAGAATAGGGAAAGTCATACCTTAGTAATAGTATCGCTTAAGAATGATATGTTCCAGTTATTCGACAATGATTCGCCACTCATTGTTCCGAGTTTGTAAGAACCTTTCTCGACTATGTCGAGGATTCGATAGGGTCCTTCCCAGTTAGGACCGAGTTTCCCTTCATTAGGGTCTCGATTGTTGATGGTGACTTTTCTTAGGACTAAATCCCCAACTTTGAAGTGTCGAAGGTTGGTTCTCCTGTTGTAGTACCTCTCTTTTTGTTGCTTTTGTGCAGCCATTCGAACGAGTGCAACTTCTCGTCTTTCATCTAACAACTCGAGGCTGGTATTCATAGCCTCGCGGTTTGATTCCTTTGTTGCATATCGGAACATGGCGCTGGGCTCTCCGACTTCGACCAGTATCAAGGCTTCGGAGCCATATACTATGGAAAACGGAATTGCTCCTGTACTGGATTTCGACGTTGTCCGATAAGCTCATAGAACCTCAGGAAATTTCTCTCTCCACTTCCCTTTTGGCTTCGTTTAGCCTTTTTTCATGTTTTGGATGATAGTCTTGTTCGTTGATTCGGCTTATCCGTTCCCACTCAGGTGATATGGTGTTGATAGTATCCTTTTTATTTTATGATCTTCGAGGAATTTTGTTACTTTGTTGCCGATGAATTGTTTGCCATTATCGCATACAATTTCTATGGGTATCCCGAATCGGCATGCGATGTGGTCCCATATGAAATTTATTACTTCTTTTTCCCTGACTTTCTCGAAGGCCTGTGCTTCAACCCATTTAGAGAAGTAGTCAGTCATAAACAAAACTAATTTAGCTTTACCTGGGGCCGATGGCAGAGGACAGACAATGTCCATTCCCCATTTCATGAATAGCAATGGGGATAGAACCGAATGAAGTTGTTCGCCGGGCTGGTGAATATCGGTGCAATCCTTTGACACTTATCGCATCTCCTAACAAACTCCTTAGAGTCTTTTCCATGATATCTCAATAATATCCTGCTCTAACGACCTTTCAAACTAGTGACTCGACGTCAGAATTGTTCCCCCAAGTGCCTTCATGGATTTCTCGTGGAACATAGTCGGTATCTCCCGGTCCCAAGAATATTTCTAATGGACCATCAAACATCATCCTGTACAATGTTCTATCTTCGTATAATGTGAATCGAGTAGCTTTATTCCGTAAGGTCCTCGATTCTTTTGGATTCGACGGTACCTTCCCGTTCTTCAAATATTCGATGTATTTATTCTCCAGTCCTAAGTTAAGATCGTAGAATTTATTTCAGCATGTCCTTCCTCGATCATAGACCTCGAGAGTTGGACGACAGTCCTCGAGCTGATCTCATCTTCTTCGACCGATGATCCCAAATTGGCAAGTGCATCTGCCTCGGTGTTTTGTTCTCGAGGTACATGCTGTAGAATCCACTCTTTAAAGCGGTGCAAGGTTACTTGCAATTTGTCTAAGTATCTTTGCATCATGTCCTCTTGAACTTTGAAGGTTCCATTTACCTAGTTAACTACCAGTAAGGAGTCACACTTAGCTTCGACGACCTCCGCTCCAAAGATTTTAGCTAGCTCGAGACCTGCAATCATAGCCTCATACTCAACCTCGTTGTTAGTCAATTTGGAAGTTTTAATGGATTGTCTAATAATATTGCCCATGGGTGGTTTCAAAACAATGCCAAGCCCGAATCCTTTCACATTCTAGGCACCGCCCATGAAGAGGGTCCATGGCCCCGATGATGTACCCGATTTTAGTAGAAGTTCCTTTTCCACTTCGGGTACGAGAGTTGGCGTAAAATCAGCCACGAAGTCTGCTAAAATTTGAGACTTGATGGACGTTCGGGGTTGATATTTGATATCGTACCCGCCAAGTTCGACGGCCCATTTGGCCAATTGACCCGATAACTCGGGCTTGTGCAAAACATTTCGGAGTGGATAAGTGGTTATCACACATATGAGGTGACACTGGGAATATGGCTTTAATTTTCTAGATGCGCTTATTAATTCAAGTGCCAATTTCTCTACGTGTGGATACCTAGTTCCAGCATCTCCTAAAGTACGACTTACGTGATAAACAGGAAACTCCGTACCTTGCTCTTCTCGAACTAGTACACTACTTACTGCTATCTCGGACACTGCCAAGTATAAGTACAGCTTCTCATTTGCCTTCGGAGTGTGGAGAAAATGTGGGCTCGATAAGTATCGCTTCATATCCTCCAATGCTTGTTGACATTCTGGGATTCATGCGAAATCATTTTTTTCTGAGTAAGGAAAAGAACCCGCGGCTCCGATATGATGACCTCGAAATGAATCGACCCAAGGCGGCTATCCGTACGGTTAACCTTTGTACGGTTTTCACACTGTCCACAATGGTGATATCCTCGACGGCCTTAATCTTATCGGGGTTGATTTAAATTCCCCGATCTGACACCATGAAGCCGAGGAATTTGCCCGAGCCGACCCCGAAAGCACATTTTTTGGGGTTAAGTTTCATGTTGTACTTCCTCAAGATTTCGAATGTTTCCTGCAAATGAGTCAAATGGTCCTCTGCGCGCAGGGACTTAACTAACATATCGTCAATGTAAACTTCCATTGATTTACATATCTGTTCTTTGAACATTTTGTTAACTAGGTGTTGGCATGTAGCTCCTCCATTCTTTAGCCCGAAAGGCATTACATTGTAACAATAAGTTCCATACTTAGTGATAAAAGAAGTCTTTTCCTGGTCTTTTGGGTCCATCTGGATTTGATTGTACCCAGAATAGGCGTAGAGAAAGGTAAGAATCTCGTGGACGGTCGTGGCATCGATCATGCGATCGATGTTAGGCAGTGGAAAAGAGTTTTTTGGACATGCGTTGTTCAAGTCCTTATAGTCTACGCACATTCTAAGTGTGTCCCCTTTTTTGGGGACTACGATTACATTAGCTAACCATTCGGGATATTTTACTTCCCGAACAGATCTTATTTTGAGAAAGTTGGTTACCTCGTCCTTTATGAGGGCATGTTTTACCTCGGACTGGGGTCTTCTCTTTTACTTTATCAGTATGAACTTGGGATCCAAGCTCAGTCGATGAGTTGTTATCTCTGTGGGATCCCTGTCATGTCTAAATAGGACCATGCGAAGCAATCCATGTTATCAATAAGAAATTGAATGAGTTGTTCGGGGGTCAACCCCGTTCCCAGGTATACCTTTCATTCGGGTAGATACTCGATTAGTATCACCTGTTTCAGTCCTCGACCATTGACTTGGTCGCATCTAATTCTTCGGGAACAATGAAAGTTCGAGGAGTAAGAAAATCTTCTTCTTCTTCTTCTTCTTCGATTACCTGTTTCTCCGCTTCGGTCGAGGCTGGGGACGGTGGTTTCTATTTGTCCGTCTGCTTATCTTTGGTGCTTGCTTTATCTGAGGTCTAAGGCGTTGATATCGATGTCACCTCGTTGACTGCAAACATTTCCTTTGCACCGTGTTGTTCTCCGTAAATTGTTTTCACACCGTCCAATGTCAGGAACTTCATCATTTGGTGAAGGTTCGATGATACTGCCCTCATGTTGTGGATGTAGGGCCTTCTGAGCAATGCATTATATCTCATGTCACCTTCTATGACATGAAATTTTATATCTTGGATGATCCCGACCACGTTTACAATTAGGATTATCTCCCCTTTCGTCGTTTCACTAGCCATGTTGAAGCCGTTTAGGACTCGAGATGCAGGTACAATTTGGTCCTGTAGGCCGAGCTTCTCTGCGACCCTCAATTTGATTATGTTGGCTGAGCTACCTGGATCCACTAGAACACGTTTAACTTGAATCTTATTCAATAAAATAGAAATTACCAGGGCATCGTTTTGCGGCTGAGAGATGCCTTCTGCTTCTTCGTCATTGAATGTTAAAGTGCCTTCGGGCACATAGTCTCGAGTCCGTTTTTCTCTGGTGATCGACACCGTGGTGCATTTGGATATAGATCCTTGTGGGACGTCGACCCCGCCGACAATCATGTGAATAACATGTTGAGGTTCTTCCTGCTTCTTCTTTCTGTTGACGTCTCTTCCTCTGAAGTGATTTTTAGCTCGATCACTGAGGAACTCTCGAAGATGGCCTTCGTTGAATAATCGAGCTACCTCCTCCCTCAGTCTTCTGCAGTATTTGGTCCTATGACCATGTGTGCCACGATATTTACACATCAAATTTGGGTTCCTTTGGGAAGGATCGGTCTGTATAGGTATGGTCCATCTAGTGTCTTTGATCCTTCCGAAAGCCGATATAAACCCCATTGCATCAACGTTGAAATTATACTTCGATAGCCGAGGTGCTTCTGTGGGATCTGCATACTTATCGAAGCCAGTTTTACTCATAAGTCCCTGAGAGGTTTTGTCCCCGGTCACCCCTTTGATCTTTCCGGGCGGAGTTGTGTCCCGGACCACTATTCCTTCTATCTGTAATATATGGCTGGTACCGATCTTTATTTAGCCTTGATTCTCTATCAACATCTCTATGATTTTTACCTATCGATCGATTTGGATGTACTGAACCCGAGGGGGCTCTCAATTGGTCGTCCTCGACCCTAATCTTCTATTGATATCGGTTGTGAACATCTACCCAAGTCATAGCAGGGTACTCAATCAAAATCTGTTTCAATTGGCGTGACACTATCGAACTCTGTTCATTCAATCCTTGGGTGAAAGCCTGAACATCCCAATCATCAGTGACTGGTGGCAACTCCATGCGTTCCATTTGGAATCGAGATACGAACTCCCTTAGCATCTTGTTGTCCCTCTTCTTCACTTTTAAGAGGTCCGCTTTCCTTGTTTCAACCTTTATGGCCCCAACGTGTGCCTTTACGAAAGAATCCGCCAACATGGCGAATGAATCGATAGAATTTGGTGGAAAGTTGTGATACCAAATCATAGCTCCTTTCGACAGGGTCTCCCCGAACTTCTTCAGCAATACAGACTCAATTTCATCATCTTCCTAATCATTCCCTTTTATGGCGCACGTGTAAGAAGTAACGTGCTCATTTGGATCAGAGGTCCCATTGTATTTAGGTATATATTGCATACGAAACTTCTTTGGGATGGGCTTCGGATCCGCACTCGGAGGGAACGATTTTTGTACGAACTTCGTGGAATCCATTCCTTTTAGGATTGGAGGTGCCCTCGGTATTTGGTCAACTCGGGAGTTGTAAGTTTCCACGTTCTTGTCGTCGGCCTCGATTTTCCTTTCTCCCGATTCTATTCTCTTAGTAAGCTCCTCGAGCATCCTCATTATAGCAGGATCGGTTGTCGAAGTATTGTCACCCGATATTTCGGGCACTGTCTCGGTACGACGAGTAACCTCTTGTTCGACACTATTTTGTGCCATATGCTGATTTTGCAACTGAGCAATGGCATTTTGTTGAGCTTGTAGCATTTCAAATATTACTTGGAGACTGACTCTTTCATCTCCTCTGCCCTGTGTACCTCGACCGTCAGTTCGACCCTATCTGCATACACTACCTTCGGGGTCTACGCCTAAATCCGCATTCAAAGCGACATGCAAACTGACATCAACCGGTTTAACGGGCGGTGCTCCTCCGAGGTCAGCCTGTGGCACCTCGATTCCTGGGGCGATAACATTCTCATTTTCTCCATGGAGTCGAGGCCATTGTCTCCATGTGTAGATGTGTTTTGTGAGTTTGACATGATTCAACTTGAAAACAAAATTCTTGACAAGAAACAAGTGTAAAATAGTGTGTTTTACAAGAATTAGCACTGAACAAACACTATTATCCTTAGCCCCACTGTATTGGTAAAAAATATAGTCTTACACGTGTACAGATTTTAGATGACTCAGCTAGCCAGGTGGACCAATCAAAATATCACACGCGGATGCGAGATAAAGAGGTACGGGCAATGCAAGGAATTAGCCACGGAAAAGATCACTAAAGAAAAAAGGCATGGTCACAGCGAATCCGGACACAATAACAGGCCGATTCAAAGATCAGCAATCAATGCCTCGTACGTTACACAATTCCTAAAATAACAGTTACTAGTCATTTTTATAACGCCTCATAAATGTAATAATTAAGCATTAAATAGGCTTCATGACAGTAATACAAACATTGTACTAGGAAAACATTCCTATAAAAGGAATGTCAATGTAACAGACAGGGGATCAGATTTCGAGCAATATAAGTTACTGTTTCTTTTTTTATTCTCAACGATTGCTTTTTATTCTTTGTTTGATTGATCCAATTATCAGTAACCCGAGTTTTTCCTGAAATTAAACTTTAGTCAAAAAGGTTCATTTTTTGGTTAAACAAATTGGTTCTATTACCGGGAATCTGATAATCATCGTTTTCGCTACCAATCTATATACTTAAAATCATGTCAAATTCCAACAACAACAACGTTGGCAATAATGACGATAACAACCAGCAAAGGAATGAAACCCCAGCTTCAACTCCTCCTCGAGGAACTCCACGAACTTTGAGAGAACCATCTCCTGAAAGAGCTGGCAATCATAATAATGAACATGCGGTGGAATCAGATCAAATAAGGCGAATGATAGCAGAGTACGTGGGACAAGCTTTGCAAGAATTTGCAAGAGGATTGCCACAAGTACCTCTAATTTCACCAACCCCGAATAATACAACTCCAGTGGAAAATTTGCAAGTAGATTTAACAAATTCAACCAGGATCGAAACTCTCAATACATCTCCTGAAATACGACCAGGTACGGCTAGTGATTCAGAATTACAAAATTTATTACTAACTATGCAGAAGCAGATAAAAGAACAAAACGAACGCATCGAGCAAATTCCTGGTGTTCCACCTATTATCAAAGGAATTGATGCTGAAAGATACTCCCAACAACCTTGGAAGCCAAGTGCAGCCCCGTTGCTCATACCTAAAAAGTTTAGAATGCCTGATGTCCCCAAATATGATGGCACGACTGACCCACGTGATCACGTGATTGCTTTAACTACTGGAGTAAAAGGCAACGATTTGACAAAAGAGGAAATAGAATCAGTCCTTGTCAAAAAATTTGGAGAAACGCTCACGAAAGGAGCCTTAACCTGGTATGCTCTCCTCCCTGAAAACTCTATAAATTCTTTTGCTGAACTTGCAGATTCATTTATAAAAGCACATTCTGGTGCGCAAAAAGTGGAAAAACGAATGGAAGATATCTTCAAAATAAAGCAAGGAGACAAAGAATTGCTCCGTGAGTTTGTAGACAGGTTTCAAAGAGAAAGAATGCAACTACCAAGGGTGCCTGACAATTGGGTAGCTATGGCATTCGCGAGCAATTTTAACGAAAAAAGTTCAGAAGCTGCAAGACGACTTAAAGAAAGTCTAAGAGAATTCCCAGCCACAACATGAAATGACGTATACAACAGGTACAGTACTAAACTAAGAATTGAAGAGGATATAATCACACAATCAAAAGACGAAGAATACCACAGAACAAGGCAGCCAGGATCAGAGAAAAAATCAGGTAAAAACAGGTATGATCCTTATTTAGGACCTTTAAGACGTGACCCACGTCCAAGGTTCGAAAATACAAAACTTTCAGGAAGAGATACGAACTCATCCTCCTTAAGATCCAGAAGAGATCAAGATGATCAATTCTGGAATATTACCCGAATTGGACACCATAACTTTAACATAAGCAGCACTGAACTGATCTCAGTACTAAAAAGTATGGGAGACAAAGTTAAATGGCCAAAAGAAATGCGTTCCAACCCTAACAGGAGGAACCTCGATCAATGGTGTGAATTCCATAACGATCACGGCCATAGAACGGTAGACTGTAGGTACTTACAAGGTGAAATAGAATATTTATTAAAACAGGGTTATCTAACAAACTTGTTCAGTGATAAAGGTAAACAGGCTTATATGAAGAACAGGCAGGAACCACCAAAGCCACCTTCCCCAAAACGAACTGTTAATGTGATACACGGAGGAGAAGAAGTAAACGGGATAATCTGCCAGTTAACTTCAAAAATCACAAACACCAACGGAAAGCGGATTCGAAAAGAAATTAATGAAGAGCAAATATATTTTAACGACGCAGACTTTGGAGGATTAACACTTCCACACAATGACGCATTGGTAATATCTTTACTAATTCATGATACTAATGTTAAAAGAGTGTTGATTGATCCAGGTAGTTCAGTCAACATTATTTTGATAAAAGTTGTAGAGGAAATGCTAGTAGAAAATGCATTGATTCCAAAGGCTCAAGCCATATCTGGGTTTGACAACTCAACAGTGATAACTAAAGATGAGATTGAACTCAACACTTACGCTGAAGGAGTTATCAGAAATATGAAATTTCAAGTCATTGATATGGAGATGGCTTATAACGTCATTCTGGGAAGACCATGGATTCATGATATGAAAGTAATATCATCTACTCTACATCAAGTAATAAAATTCCCTTCCAAATGGGGGATAAGAAAGATCAGGGGCGACCAACAAGCCTCAAGAAATATTAACTCAATATCTCTTAGAAGTAAAAGAGATGTAGAAAAAACGGCGAATCATCAAACAGAGGTTTATCAACAAACAGGTACGGCACAAACTTCTAGTCAGTTACGAATCAAATAAATAGATATTCTAATAGGTACGGAAGAAGATCCTGCGAGCATCAAGAATAAAGCAGAACATACGAACGTAGACTCCAGGCCAGATTTCATTCATGAATCAGAAGAAGAAAAATGTATCAAAACAACTGCTGAAGAACTCGAGGCTGTTCCCATCTCAGAACAGGAGCCCGAAAGAAAAATTTACGTTGGCGTGAAGTTATTAGAAAGACTGACTCCAGAACAAAAAGGTACGCTCATCAATTATTTAAAAGCTAATGAAGATTGTTTTGCATGGTCCCATTCGGACATGATAGGTATCCCGCCAGAAGTGATGACTCACAAACTAAATGAAGATCCATCGTTCGTACCTATTAAACAAAAGAAACGAAAGCAAGGATCTTTCAAAAATCAAGTGATCGATGAAGAAATTCAGAAGCTTCTAAATATAGGTTCGATACGAGAGGTAAAGTACCCTGACTGGCTAGCTAACACCGTAGTGGTACCTAAAAAGAACGGCAAATGGCGGGTATGTGTTGATTATACTGATTTAAATAAAGCATGTCCCAAAGATTCATTTCCCTTGCCACATATAGATCAAATGATTGATGCAACCGCGGGTCATGAATTATTAAGTTTTTTAGATGCATATTATGGTTATAACCAAATCAAAATGGATCCCATCGATGAAGAAAAAACTTCTTTTATTACTAACCGTGGGACTTATTGCTATAAAGTTATGCCCTTTGGATTAAAAAATGCAGGTGCCACTTATCAAAGACTAGTAACAAAAAAGTTCCAAGAACATCTGGGTAAAATAGTGGAAGTTTACATTGATGATATGCTTGTAAAATCCACACAAGCAGTAGATCATTTACAACATTTATCAATCACTTTCGATATCTTACGTAAATACAACATGAAACTCAACTCAGAAAAATGTGCCTTTGGTTACAATCTGGTAAATTTTTGGGATTCATTGTATCCAACAGAGGAATAGAGGTAAATCCAGCACAAATAAAAGCTATAGAAGAAATACCTGGAATCTTTAAAAATAAAAAAGAAGTCCAAAGATGACAGGAAGAATAGCATCCCTAGGGAGATTTATATCTAAATCCTTCGAAAAAAGCTTTAAGTTCTTTACAGTTCTTAAAA
>MDKH01047876.1:0-35511 GCA_005239495.1 Nicotiana undulata | reverse complement strand
GGGAAGATTCATTCACGGGAACGGAGTCCCAACACACGAAACGACCGGCTGGGTCGTTACAATTCCTTGAGATTTATGAGATTTGATAAGTTGGAAGAAAATGATTATGGAAAGAAAATGTTAGTATTATTGTGTGTGCATGTGACCGCTTCGCAAATTTACATTCCGCGAGCGGAGTGTGATTTCCCCCACTCTCATGGGAGCGGGTCGTACGCCACAGCGGATTGAAAGGTGCACTTGTGGTTCGGGTCGTTTGACCCTCGGCAGTGCACAAATAAGATTATACTATGGTAATAATGCACTTATGGGACGGGTCGTTCGATCCTCAGCAGTGCATATGTATTATCCTTATGACTCCGGCTGGTTGTCTTAATCATGTGTGCGCATGACTATTTGGTACTGTTTCGTGGTATTGACTTAGCGGATATTTGGGGGAAAAGAAATCGGAAATTGTTATTTACTGTCAGTATTTACTTGGATTCCGGTGCTTTATACGTATTTGCTGTTCACTGTCTTACATGCCTACCGTTTTCATTATACCCTGTTATATTATACTGTTGGACCTTAGTGAGTGTCAAGTCGACCTCTCGTCACTACTTCTTCGAGATTAGACGGGATACTCATTGGGTACATATTTGTTTATGTACTCATGCTACGTTTTTGTACTTAATTGTACAGGTCCTGAGGCTGGTGCATATGGTTACCATACCGATTCTGATATAGTGGACCTGACTTCACGGTGAGCTGCTTCTCCTGACAATCCTCAGCAGCACCATGGAGTTTCTTTTGCTTATTTTCCCGTCTACTTATTTCAGACAGTGGGAATTGTAAATTTGTATCTTTGGTATATCCAGTTAGTATACCCGTGGTACTCGTGACACTAGTTTCTGGCACACACGTATTAGTTACCATGGATTATAGACGGAATATATTTTTGACTCACGCCTCTTAACGACTACTTTCAGATTAAAATTGGTTAATTATCTACTCAATATTGTGTTTCAAACCTCATAATTTGGTATATGATGAAATATTTAATCAAATAAGAAAGAACCCTTTGTTAGATAAGTGCTGGCTTGCCTGACCCCGCTGTTGGGCGCCATCACGACCTGAGTTAGGATTTTGGGTCGTGACATTATTAATTTATCCCAATATTTTTACTATATAAAACATCACAAATGCCTTTATAACAATTTTATTGCTTAATATTACTATTTATATTTATACTAAGTTATTCTTATTTCATAAATAGCCACGTTTACGTTTTTGGGTTATAATTGCAATAATAGCCCATGCATGCATTATTACATTACTTCACTAGAAAATAGCTTTTTATATTTTTAAATATTGAGCAATTATTTTAAAAGATTTTAGTGCATGAAAATCATGTTTTATAATCTGGTTATTCTTAAAAATTATTTTACTAATTAATTGGGTATTTAACAAATAGACCTTTTTAAATTCATTTTAACCAAATTATACCAGCTCAGATATCCTAAAACATAGCCCAATCTGCCACAGGCCCAATTCTGTATCTACCCGACCCAAATCCTTCTCTAATCGTGGCCGTTGATCTCTGAGATCAACGGTCCACATTAATCCCTTCCTTTTTTAACCTAAAGACTTACCCCTAACCCCCCTCATTCCCTTTCCCCCCGCCGTCTTCGTTTTCCCTAACCCCTCCCTTCTCTCTCAATCACACCCCTAAAACCTAGTCGTCATCACCTGCAAAACTCCCAATCTATGGGGTTTCTCTGTATTTTTTGGCCCTTGTCTACCTTCTACATCTTCTGGTTGTTCGACTTCATTGATCTATGAGAGAATCTCAAAGAGATTCAACCTGGTTTTGCTCGGAACTATTTTACAGGCCTGTCTATGGCCATTTTCGTTTGTGAGTGCTATTTTCTTCTTATTTATGTTTCACATCTAGGGTTTTAAATCGAGTTTCCGATCACCTCTGTCATTTTCAAAAGGCCTAGTCTTATGACTACCTGGGTCTATTCAGATCCTTGTAGATCTGAAACGTTATGCGTATTATTTGGTATTTTTCTACGAAAAACTTTCTATTTCTCTTATCATTATTTTTTCAGTGATTTCTAAGAACTAGGGTTCGTCCTAAGTTCTCCTCAAATGACTTTTAAACTTCCAAGTGTTGAATCTGACTATTCTTTACTTGTTTGATTAATTTTTGTGTATATGCTTAAACTTTAGGTCTTTCTGTTTCTGGCGCCAGTTATTTCACTGATTCTTTTCCCCGTATGTGTTTATTTTTGCCAAGCGAATATATTGACTGATCTTATTTAGGGTTCGAATGATATTTTCCTTTTAAAATCAATATTTTCTGTGATTTTACCTATTTCCTTATTTGTTACTTTAATTAGTAATACTTTCCTTGTTTGAACTATTAGTTTGATTTAGGGATTTGATTGACTCCTTATGGTATAAAGATTGATTCATTGCCTTATTTGAGCCCTAGTTTTGTACCGTCAATTGACGCTCCCTATTCTAACGGGTCTCTTCCGGATTCTTCAAAAAGAATTGAGTCCCTAATTGGCTGATTGATTTATTTGATTACCCTTATTTTACGAACTGTGATTCCCTCTTTACCTTATTTTTTTTACCGTACTAAGTGCTATATATACTCATTCTAATTCTTCTGAACACGCGAACACGGCCTAGAAACACACACACACACTTTGCTCTCATCTTTCTGTTACTTGTAGGGGTGTGCATTCGATTTATCGATTCGATTTTGACCCTTATCGATAATTGCTTATCGATTATCGATTTGTACATATGCTTATCGTTATCATTTCAATAAGGTTTCGATTTTTTCGATTTCGATTTATCGATTTTTGGGGCTTATCGATTCGGTTATCGATTACACCAATAAGAAAATTTGCGGGATTCCACGAAACGTATATCGCTATAAACACGCCTAACTAATATGGATAAAAAGAAGCTAAAATAAGACGAACACCGTTTATAAAATAAAAATTGTGTCAACAAGCACACGCAATGAAACTAAAGTAAAGGATCAAATGTATGCCACCAAAACTCCAACGGTATAAAAAAAAATACATCATCAAGGCTAATTCTGTTTTTCATTAATTTGAATTTCATTCTCTTGAGTTTTAAATATGATCATTCGTTAAATGTGATATCCCTTGCTGAAACTACTAACCTTTAAACATGGAAGAAATTAAGAAAAATATTAAGAACTTTGTAATACATCACATTCTTTTACAAGTATATTATTTAAAATGGAGAACTTACATAGCAGCTAACTAACTCTAGCAAACATCGTCGGTGGAAGCTTCTTTGCCAAGATTAGTAAAATCTAATAAGAATATATATATATAAAAAAAATTTAAAAAAATAAAAATAAAAAATAAATAAAAAATAAAAAATAATAATAAAAAAAAAAAAAAAAATAAGAATGTATATTAACAAGTCAGGAAATTAATATATTATTTAACTATTTTAAGCAATACAATAAAATTATTTAGGGACTTAGGGTAAAGGAAATGGTATTATAAAATAAGGGTATTTTTATCTTTTTAGTATATCTTATCGGTTTATCGATAAATCGATAAACCGATAACCGAAGAGGATAAAATCGAAATCGAAATCGATAAATCGATAAGGAAAATTTCGAAATCGAAATCGAAATCGATAAATCGATAAACCGATATCGATAAACCGATAACAAATAATCGATTCGATTTATCGATAAACCGATTCGAATGCACACCCCTAGTTACTTGTGTTTACTACATTGTCTAGCCGGCTGAAAGCCAAGGCTAGACCAATGAGTTCTACATACCTTTCATATTCTTTTTGCTATCCTTAACTGGTATGTCTCCATTCCTAATGTCATTAACTATACTATGAAGCTTAAACCTATATGTTTTGTCGTTTGTGGCTTCACTTCTGCTAAATCCATGTCTTTTCTGTATTTCAATTAGCATGATTATTTCTGACTTTCCTGTGACTTCAATTAGTATGGTTACTTCTGTAATTGAACTTATGCTTCCCTGTCTATTGATCTCAATCAACATGATTACTTCTGTATTTAGGTCCTACTGTTTTTAATCAACATGACTACTCATGTATTTAGTTCTATGTCTTTCCTGTCTATTGCTTTAAGTCGGCATGATTACTCTTGTTGCTATGTCCTATCCAGTGCTGTATAATCTGATTATCAAACTTATGTGCTTCTTGATTTTGACTATTGATTAGTGTTATGAAATATGGCTGTTACCAGATGCCAACCTGTTTTGTGTTAACTAGCATGCTTTATTCCTGATCAGTTTCATGTGTTCCTGATTAAGGATTTCTATGTTCCTAACCCCTACTACCCCTTATTTGTGTAGTTGTCTTTTCCCTGCACACTGTATGCCCACCTAGTGTTAATTCATGAACTAAGATAAATCTGGCAATATGAAGCTTTGCGACATGGTTGTGATCTTGTTTTGTCCTTTGTTTGATTGTTGAAAATCTTTGTTTGAACTTAGAGTGCTGGAATGACTCTGTTCATTCCTATTTTTACTTCTAAAATTGTTTTTAATACTATTCCCTGTTTTCATAAACTATTTTTAACTCCTATTCTTAGAATATCTAGGGTCCTGCCCCTCCATTTTGAGCACTGCCTAAGATTCCATGAGACTCTTCCGAACTCTGACACACTGGGGATGGCTCTTCCACACTTATGCACAAAAATGTTTTCTTTAAAGGGTTCTTGGTGTGATCATTTCCCGGGGTCCTTGAGGCCCTTGGGATATTTGACGCACCAGGATACCATTTGGTGTACTATGAGATGCTGGCATAATTCAGACTTGGTTGAAGGCCTGGTTTTCCAGGTTTACTTTTGGGCCTATCCAAGCTCCCTATAGTATAGTGATCTCATTTTTGTAATTCATTTATCTTTGGTCTGTAATAATAATTCTTGTAAAAAATAGATATTGGGGATATTAGTAAAATAGGGGGGACTTTTATATATTTTTTGTGGGAAATCGGGTAGAAATCATGCTCCTAGGATTGTTATGATTATCTACATCCATTAGAATCCATGCTTATAGGATTGTTATGTGCATTAGAAAATATGTTTGTAGGCTCATCATACTATTTGTTCTAAACTTCCATTTCTAAAATTCTGCATACTCACATCTGCGTTAGAGATCTTGTTTCTAGGTTGCTTATCAATTCTTCCTTAATAATCATGTTCATAAACTTTCCTATGTGCATTAGAGATCATGCTTCTAGGACTTTTATTGTATTCTCTTAAATACCACGCCTAAAGTTAAATCGTATAAAGTCAGTTTCATCATTTAGCAATCATGCCTATAAGGAATAAGTATAAAAGCAGTCCCAACACCTAGATATCATGCTTATAGAAATAAACATGTAAAACCAGTCCTGTCATGTTTGTGATTATTTTTCAGCACCTAGACAACATACCTATTGGGTCTAAACGGATAAAAAATGCTTAAAATCGATCATTGGTTTATTATGGTTCTGATTAACGATTAGATATCATGTTTATAGGATACTATTGATCCTCGCCTAGGCTAGCCTATTGGACAACTAAAATTCTGAAGTTATAAAATTGTGTTTTGTTTGACTGTTTGTAAATTGCCCAGATTCAGGAAGTGATAAAATCACTAGGAAAATTTATTAGGTACTCACTGCCTCGCCTTAATAAATGTTGTGCATTCTGCTTTATGCTCACTTTTTTTTTAGTAATCCACTAGGCAAGGCCTAGGGCTAGTTTTTATATATATAGCAAACTAAAGAAAATCCAGAGTTATCTCACAAGGAGTGAGATGCTAATGTGTGAGAGCTATACATAAGTTCTTTTTACCAATACCGAGCTTAAGAAGCCCAATATTAGTATCACAATTGATTCTAGCAATTAAAACGATGGAATACATTTAAAACTAGCCTATTATAACATGAAGTTGGTTCCCATGAACCAAGCCAGCCTAAAAGATTAGTACTGCCCAGTCGTGCAACATATGTGCCTTCATCATTGTGTACCAAGCTATCACTGCCACCATTATGTGAATGATCGTTCAATCTCCAACCAGTGCTCCTTGCCGTAGCTATGTCTCGCATTTGTATCCTTGTGTGTCTCATTTGTTCTTAATAGACGTATCTTCTATGATAGTACCAACATACCACTGCCTCCATAGTACACTGCCAACAAACCAAAACTATAAAAACAAAATAGGAACTTTGAATTCCTATGTAGTGTTTATCTCCCATTTTGGTTGTGTGCCATGGTTTATTTCTTCTTTACATTGGCTTAATAACCCCCTTATATAGTATTGTCAGTTTGCTTGCCCAGGTATTACCCCATTTTTCATTACATCCGTCTGCATCCTTCCTCCAATCCAGACATGCCTGGGTCGATCTTATTTCAGTGATGCAAATTTTAACTCCAATTTCGTGTGATGCCCCTTTCTCTCTTGTTGGTATCCTTGCCTTGGATGATTCCTCACTTGGCATATAGTCGTGTTGCATCAAGGACCAGGCCCATGAATCCCCTAACTTTTCCTTAATGTCATGCCAAATCCAACATGTGAGGATGTCACCCTTTGGCTCTTTCCAGTAGCTAATGCTCACATTTGTGCCTACCACATTTCCTTCCTCAAGGGAATGAGTACTAAGTACTAATACCACCCATAGATGTCGTAGTTGGAGGTAGGTTATGAGCACATAAGATCCTGCAAAAAAGAACACACGATTAGTAAAAAACTTAACCACCATGTACTCCTCCATAAGGACTTGTACATGAAGGTCTAGTGTCATCTCTTGTTCCATCTCCACATTATCCCCTTGATTCCTATCTCTTTGCTACCTTCACCCTTAAATAAGGCCATTGGAGTTTATCTTCATTCACAATTGTCCTCCCTTTCACATCCAAATCCCAGTAGCCATGGCATTCAGTGTCCCCCTCATCCAAGGCATAATTAGCAAGATGGTCCACAAGTTTGTTACCTTCCCTAAACACATGGGATACCTTGTAATTACCCCTGTAGTTGTACTGCCAAATCTCTTCCATTTTGTCAACTATACACCATGGTGGCTTCCATTCCTTTTCCATTACGTTCTTCAGCAACAATGAATCAGTTTGTATCCACACGTTATGATAGTTATGTTCATCGCATACCTTTAAGGCTTCGAGAATTGCCACAGCTTCAGCAATTGCGTTTGTTGTTTCCTCAATCCCCTTGCCCAGTGCGTACACCACATCTCCATGATCATCCCTAACACATAATCCTATTAAGCTCCTGCCTGGGTTACCCCTAGAAGCACCATCAGTATTCACCTTCAACCACCCCTCATTAGGCATTTCCCACACAACCTTTGAATAGCTCAACTTAGGAGTGAATTTTTCTAGTATATCCAGTAGGTCAAGCCAATTGTGAGGTACATCTTTTAGGCCAGGATTCCTTACTTTATCAAGAGCTTGTAGAGATGAAGAGACTTGATAGATCACCCTACTAATGGACACTACATCCCCATACTTGTAGCTATTCCTTCTCTTCCATAATTCCCACACAATACAAGATGGTAATGCTTGCATTATAGGCTTGATTCTTGACACCACACTACATCCCCATACTCGTAATTGCTTGATGCATAGTGAGATCTTCCACCCTTATTCCAGCCCTAGAGAGGAAATATTTCCACACAACCTTGGCAGCATGAGAAGTAAAGAACAAATGGGATAATGACTCTTCCTTGGGCTCACTACAACACCAACATCTAGAGGGCATTAAGTACCCTAACCTCCTCAAGAAATCATCTAATGGTAACTTTGCTCTCCACACTTTCCACATGAAAAAGGCAATTTTGAATGGCAAACCTTTCACCCAAATATTTTTGTAAGCAAGTCTAGTATCACTCCTTCTCCTCACATAGTTCCATGCTGACTTCACACTGAAATTCCCCCTTGTCTCCAACATCCAATGCGGCACATCTACCACAATTTCCATTACTGGAGACTTTATTAACTCCAGGACATGAGTAGAAAACTCCACTGGTAGAGCCTCCAATAATTTCTCCACATTCCACATTCCATCCTCCACGACATCATATAAATTATGTATTGTTTTATCTATACCAAATTCCGGAGGAACAAGAAAATAAAGAGCTCCCAACCCTGTCCAATTATCAAACCAAAAGAGTGAGGATCCCATCTTAGGGTGCCATGTGATTTGGTGTTCTATGGCATCCCTACATTGTAACATTTTTCTCCAAATGTGTGACCCTTCCCTCCAAGGAACAATTATTGAATTTAGCTTCTTACAATATTTTTGGCTCATGAATGAACTCCATAGGCTTGGCTTTGTCCTATAATTCCACCACAATTTACAAAATAGGGCCTTTGAAACATCATGGAGAGAACGAAAGCCAATACCTCCTTCCTCACACGGCATAATAGAGAGTTCCATGAGCACCAATGCCTACTAGTACCTCCAATTGTGCTACTCCAAAATGATTGAGCAAAGATCTTGTGCAACTTATTTATAACATTTTGAGGGGGATTAACAGCTGAAAGTAAATGTATGGGCATGCTTTGCAAAACATGCGAGATCAATATAGCCCTTCCTCCAATTGAGAGCAATTTTCCTTTCCATCCTTGTAGTTTGTCCATCACTTTTGTAATCAAATCTTTATAATATTCCATCTTCCTTCGTGCATAAAAAATAGGACAACCCAAGTATGTGAAAGGGAAGTCTTTTCTAGCAATTCCAGTAGTGCTCTCCACCCTTGTCACCACATCTAACTCCACTAGGTGATGCATATACAATGCTGATTTTCCCTTGTTAACCATCTGCCCCGATGCAGCTTCATAGGCTCCCAGTACTTGCATGATGAACCTCAATGAAATTTCATCAGCTGAGCTAAATATGATTGTGTCATCCGCATATGCCAAGTGATTGATTTTGGGACTCCATTTTGGCATACCAAATCCCCTAAAGTGCTGATTCAAATGTAAAGCATTCAAGCCCCTGGACAATGCTTCAACAGCCAATATGAACAAAGTAGGGGATAAGGGGTCTCCTTGCTTCACGCCTCTAGTTGATTTAAAGAAACCATAGGCCTGACCATTTACGAGCACAGAGTACCAGTTGTTTGACACCACACCAAATTCCATTCCTATGAACTTCTCATCAAATCCCATTTTCCTCAACACTTTAGTCAAGAATAGCCAAGAAAGCCTATCATATGCCTTTGCCATGTCTAGTTTTAGCACTAGATTAGGTCCAGCCTTAGTCCTTAACCTAATGTCAGTTATGATCTCTTGAGTAAGCAACACATTCTCTACAATGATCCTACCTTTGACAAATCCTGCTTGCTCCTCAGATATTATATTAGGAAGAAGACCTACAAACCTTTCATGGATGACCCTTGAGATGATTTTGTTGGAAACATTGCTAAGGCTTATAGGTCGCATGTCTGAGAAAGTGACCACCTCCTTCTTCTTAGGCAATAAGACTAGATTGGTATGAGTGATGCATTTGGGCATTTCATGGCCATTAAAGAAGGCTCTAACCATGTTAAATATGTCATCTCCTACAATGTCCCAACAAGTATGGTAGAAGCATCCAGTAAATCCATCAGGACCTCCTGCACTATCTCTATTTAAACCATATACTCCCTACTTCACTTCCTCCTTTGTTGGCTGCCTTGTCAATTCTTCATTCGTCCCAGTCTCTACTACATTTGGTACAAAGTCAAGGATCCTAAAATCAGAAGGTATTGAATTTTTAGTAAATTGATCCTTGAAAAATTGTACTGCCTCCTCAGCTATGTCCTCATCACCTTCGACCCAATTATGCTCACTTAGATATCCTGCTATAGGATTTTAAAGTGTTTTAAAACTATTGCTTGAGACGTGCAATTGCTTGTTTATCTGTGGAGGTAAATGTGAACCCTTAACTGCTCCCTTTATATGACAGTCCTATTTGTTTTGTTTGTCGCTTAGATTTTTCACCCTTTAAGCACCATAGGTGAGTCTAGAACCACCTTAAGTAGAAGTCCTAAGCACCTCCAGGACCACAGGTAAGGGACGGGTAATGCACGTGTAACGACCCAACCAGTTGTTTTGAGCTCTAGCATGTCGTTTGGCAATTTGAGGCCGTGAGAAACTTTGTTTCAAGTATTATGACTCGTAGGCATGGTCGGAATTGAGTTTCAGGAAGTTCGGAGTCAATTTGGAAAGAAAATTCTCATTTTAGGAGCCTTAAGTGGGAAGAATTGACTAAAATTGGATTTTTGAGTAAACGACCTCAGAATTAGAATTCAAAGGTTCCAGCTGGTTTGTATGATGATTTCGGACATGGGCGTATGTTCGGATCGGGTTTTGGATGACTCGGGAGCATTTCGGCGCAAATTGTAGAAGTTAGCATTTTAGAAGAAATTTCATAAGTCTGGGTTGAAATGCATTTCGGTGTTATTGATGTCTGTTTGGGATTCCGAGTCAGGGAATAATTTCGTATGTTGATTCTGGAGTTGGGAGCACGATCGGAAGTGAATTCGGAGGTCCGTACGTCATTTTGAAGTCATTTGACTAAAGATAGAAATTTGAAGGTTTTTGAGAAGTTTGACCGAGAGTTTGACTTTTTAATATCGGGGTCGGATTCCAATTCCGGAAGTTGGAATAGGTTCGAAATGTCGAATGTGACTTGTGTGCAAAATTTGAGGTCAATCGGACGTGATTTAATAGGTTTCGGCATCGAATGTAGAAGTTTCAAGTTCTAAACTTCTTTAAGCTTTAATTGGGGTGCGATTCATGCTTTCGACGTTGTTTGATGTGATTTGAGGCCTCGAGCGAGTTTGTATCATGTTTTGGGACATGTTGGTATAATTAGTTAAGGTCCCGAGGGCCTCGGGTGGATTTCAGAAGATTAACGGAATGAATTTTGGACAAAAGAAAAAAGAAAAAAAAACTGCTGAAATTTCTGTTGCACTTTTGGACAACAACTGGTGCATCGTGGAGCTGGTTTTGGAGGCATATATATCAAAATCTATACGGAATCGGAAAATTTCCAAAACATAAAGTTGTATCCCTTGCATTCTGGTTTCCAGAAAGTTAAATCATTCATGATTTGGACATTTGATCAGAAAGTTATTATTGATTGAAGATTGCTGGTGAAGCAGTTTTGACAGAATTTTCTGATGCATGGAGCTGACTTTAGAAGCTAATATCTCGGAATATATAAAGAGTTATATGGTTTACAACCTATCACATAAAATATCTTCGAGTCTAGTTTCTAAATCTTCAAACCGTTTGTCATTTGGATATTTCTACAAGGAGTTATGGGTGTTTTAATAGAAAGTGTACAGCAGGGGTAAATTGTAATAGGATGTACAACCTGCACAATGCAAGGTACAACTCGATGAAGCCTGGGCAGATTGTTTTAAAAGTGAGTTTTGGCCCATTTCTTTCATTTCTTTCATTTGGCTAGGATGATTTTGGAGAGCTCAAGGAGGGATTTCACCAAGCAACACTAGGTAAGTGATTTCTTCCTATTTTTGAGTTAAATATGTGATCTTACATTGATTTAGACATAAATTTGGGATTTTTTAGGAAGACCTAGAATTTTGAATTTTGGACTTTTACCATGAATTTGAGCATGAAAATTAGAGTAAATTGTATATTTGAGTTAGTAAAGCTAAGGGTAGTATTTATCTTCGAGAAATTTTGGAATCCAGGCACGTGGGCCCGAGGGCATTTTTGGTCAACTTTTCGAGCGGAGTCGAGAAGTTATATAATTTGAATTGCAACAAGTATTAGAGTGAATTTTTATTGGTTTTTCCGTTATTTGAATAGTTTTGGGGCGTTGTGCATCAATTGGAATCGTCAGAAGGGCTTGGAAGCCGGTTATGGAATTTCAGAGCGAAGTGAGTCTCCTTTCTAACTTTGTGAGGGAGAATTATACCCATAGGTGAATTTTATAAAATATGTGTTACTATTTGCGGGGGCTACATACGTACGAGGTGACGGGAGTCCGTGCATACCTACTATTATGCTTTTGTCCGGGTAGTTTAGGACCCACCAGCATGCCTTACGTGTTGTACCTGTGATCTTGCCAATAATATTAGACTGTTAATGCTATCGAACTAGTAATTTGTTACCTAAGAAGGTTAGAGTTTACTTTTCTTAATCATTTAGAAAGGGAATTGATTCTTCCGTGGATAATTGTGTTCCTGATAAAGTTATAATATTTAAACATTTTTAAACTTGGCAAATGAATTTCCAGACAAAGATTTAAATACTACTTTCGTGTTCCTTAAAAGAGAATTTCACCACTTTCTTGAGTAAATATTTCCTTGATAAGAAAAATGTGGACTCATTGTGTGAATATGTGTATCTATGGGTTCCTGAGTCGTATATATGATTCGCGAGCAAGATAACCTTATTATTTATATATAACCGCATCGCATGATCAATTCGCGAAATAGATGCATCTATGGTTCGAGCTGTTCGACCCTTCGGCAGTGAAAATTTTAATATTGTTGGTTCGGGTTGTTCGACCCTCGGCATTTCTTGCGCATGATAATTGCTGCGTACTTTCTGTAATTAGTACATGCTTATTAGCCTGTGAAATTTTAAATTGTCAACTGAGATGACAGAGATTTAATGTGTTAAATGTGAAAGAAGTTGATATTTCTTATCCCTGATTATTATTAAATTTCCTATGATATTCATGCTAGTGTCTCACTTGATTATACTAAATTGACATATAGCAAGTGTCAAACTCGACCTCTCGTCACTACCTCTCTGAGGTTAGGCGGGATACTTACTGACTACACGTTGTTTTCGTACTCATGCTACACTTGTTGTGCATTTTTATTGCACAAGTGCATTCATAGCTAGTAGCCCTGCTCGACACGGCGATGTGGCTGACTTAGAGACTTAGACAAGTTGCACCATCCGGAGACGACCCGCAGCCAACAGAGCGTCCCTCATATTTTATTTATTTTCATTTTAAATTCCTTGTCCAATTTGTATTTCGGACAAGCTTTGTAGTATTTGTATAATTCTTAGAATTTGCTCATGCACTTGTGACACCGGGTTCTGGGATGTGTTTGGGATGTATTTTATTAAAATGAAATATTAGACTATCGTATTTACTTAGCGGATTTTATTCAGTTATTATGTATGAAAGTGAAAGGTAATGATTTCAAAAATGCTAAAACATGAAATTTAACTTAACCATTTAATGATTGGCTTGCCTGACAAAGGTGTCCGGCGCCGTCACGGCCTTATGGATTTTGGGTCGTGACAGCACGCATAGAGTACGTATTCAATTAGAATCGCTTATATAACCACTAAGGGGAGGGTAATTGGGTAGTAAAGGATATGATGACATATGCGCTAATGCTACGGATAACACCTCTATTTGAGGAAAGTTTACCGAGTATGGCACATAAGTGATCCTATAGACATAAACTTAGGACCTCTTTATTCTTATTTTTAATAATCCCTATGTGTTTAAATTGCTTTATTTCCTTGATGACTAATTCACAAAAAATGAGTTTGGCCGGGATCCACCGTTGTGGACCTCGAGGGGTGCCTAACACCTTCCCTTCAAGGTAATTTCGAGCCCTTAACCAATCTCTGGTAATGTAAACCGTTTTATGAGTTATCTGCATTAGGTGCCCTAACGCACCTTAAATCCGTTAGGTAGAGACTTTTCAATTTCTATAACCTTTTCCTAAAAGGAAATGAGTGGTCCGAAAAATGTCAAAACCCGGACTCGGCAAGGAAAAAGGGGGCGCGACAAAGGGGAACAACATACAAGATACTCAAATGCAGAAGGTCGTGAATAGTCCACACTGCGGATAAAAGTCTAGAAGCGCGGGGATTCAGTATCTAGGAATGATAGCAGCGTCATCAGTGGAATACTTCCCAACTTATGGTTTTTAAGTACCGAAAGGTCTAATTAGAGAGTAAAAGAAGAGTTAGAGACGATGCGGTGTCTCGCTTGATGTTCCAGAAAATGCATGGGAATATATCGCAAGCTAAAATATGATAGAATGACAAGGTTTTAGAAAGACAAGAGTAAGGATAAGGAGAAGGCAAGTGAAAAGGTGATGAAAATGGATAAGTCGTTGGGATTAAGCCTGTGAAAACAAAGGAGCTGATGTTTCCTCTAAGTTATAGAAAGCTCAATATAGTCTGAATGAACTTAAAGGAGTCTAAGACTAATAGCATTTAGAAGAGATGGAATGTTGTAGAATGGGGGTGTGATTATGATATCTAAAGGACAGCGGTTGGACCTTCGATTGAGTAATGGTATGACAAAAAAAGGGGATTTCATGGATTAGACATGATTAAAATAGCCACGTAAGGCGAGTCACATTGGGATGCTATCAAAATATGGTTATGGAAGTATAATATCGTATCACCCAGGTGGATTATAAAAATCACTTTAAATTCCATGATGCAACATAAGCCCTAGTGGCAATATATTATGTAAGAAATTTTAAGTTATCAATGGATGATTCTAGATCAACATTGAGGTGAATCAGCAACGGATGGGTAAAAGTTGCAAAGTACAAGATGAGATCGGGCCATCAATCTTAAGATGAACAGTAATGAAGAAGCGTTAAAGGATTTAGCTTGATGAATATAGGATAAGCAATGAGAGTAACCTGGAGTTCAGTAGCAGACCTCAGTAACGATAAATCGAAGTAAGAATTTTTGTATAGTATGGCACTACTTAGATGTAGTAAAGCTAATGACGCCCAAAGGGATAGCTTGACATAATTTTTTATACGTTCACAAAGTGAAGCCTAGAGATTGGATAAAATATGGAAGAGGAGAGAAGAGTCAGGCACACATACAAAGTTAGAGTCGTAAAGGCTGCATGATAGAAGATAGCAACAGTTACGAGATTAGATGGATTCCGACTATAAGTCGTGGTGTGAGAAAGAGGCTTAAAGGGGAGAATGCCCTGGCCTTTGGGATTCATTCATAGAACTGTCGCCTAGATGGCAAGACGAGTACTAAAGTATTCGCAAGACCTATGGGTTATGAGAATGATAAGAGCATCAGTCAACATTCGAGTATGAATGTTCCAAAGGGGGGAATAATGTTACGCCCCGCAATATTACGTCGATATTGTGTCTCACAGTATTTTATTACGATGATGTTACGCTTTGCAATATTAAATTATGACGATGTTGCACCTTGTAGTATTGTACGTTGAATTTGTCATAAGGTAATTGACATCAGTCCAAGGAAAAGATTATTTGGAGATTATAAGGATTATGCTATTTCAAGTAAGTGATGAGTAAATTCGTGAAGGTGAGAGGGGAAGCAAGTCAAGGAAAATGAATTTTCGTCCAAGTTTGTCATGTTGGGATAAAATATGGGCCGAGCAATAATACCGATATTTATGGACTAGTATCATACAAGATACCATATGACCATGATAGTGGGATGTATAAAGTGTATTAAAAATAAATAGAATTTTAAGTAATTTGAGAATTTTTTTAATTATGTGAGTAATTATTGATTGGTGGGAGATTAATAAATTGTCAATAATTTAGATAAGTTTATGAGAGCAAAATGTGGCAGCATATGCCACAGGAAATTATGACTCTTTCAGTTGAATGAAAGAGGTGGCATATCTAATTAATGCTACATGGCTTAGTCATTTGGATTAGGTGGCTTATACTTACAAATTATAACATTTCCAAGACTTTCCATATCAAAAATAATTCAAATAGAAGTGGAAAAATGTTAAAAACTCTTTGCTTTTTACTTTTTAACATCTGAACTTTATATCTCTAAGGTGAAAGTGGTTCATACATGCGCTGGGTCAAGAATATCCACTCCATATTCTCATAAAAGTATACGGAAGGATATTACTACACCTAGCCTAATCGAACTTATGTTTTTCCAAAATCTTCATTCTGAAAGGCATTGAAATCAGATCCTGCATCATTCATTAAGCAACATGATTCCTGCAAGTTTCAACGATTCCAACAAAATTTAGCAACGTAAAATTTTGCGGTTCTAACGGAGTACGGTATATCTTTTTTCAACAATATCATACGGATTTTTCCTACTCCAGGTATGTTAAGGCTATCCCTTCTTTCCTTTTGGCATGATCCAAATTATACAGAAGAAACGAGCAAACGCACAGTTTTCATAAACGACTCTATTCATAGAAATACTAGGGGTCTCTGTGATCTTGATTCCCCATATGACATATTATTATATTTTTTGTTCATGGGTCTCAGAATAATACGTAGTTGATAAATTTATCCGAAAGGAATATTGAGATCATTAACATATTTTCATTGCATGCATTTACATGTGAATTGACCCATGACCAGATAGCGTATATACGTGTATATATGTATGTATTGTGTGTGTGTGTGTATATATATGGGATAAGGGGAAAAGGTTAGAGCGTTATATACGCACCACCACCTGATCAGCCGGTATACGTTGATGATTTTGCCCACAGTGGCAGAGATGATATGATGGGAAGCCCTCAGAGGCCTGGCGATGTTATGAAACATGTACCTATGCACGACATGACATTCATACGCATATGCATGATATTATAATTAGTTCATGATTTACAGAGTTATCTAGACTTACAGGTTGAGTCATTTTCTCTATATTTCTTCCGTGTTCGTTATGTACTTATTTATGTGCCTTACATACTCAGTACATTATTCGTACTAACGTCCCTTTTGCCTGGGGATGCTGCGTTTCATGCCCCCAGGTCCCTATAGACAGGTCGAGAGACCTCCAAGTAGGTTATCAGCTCAGCGGAAGATGTTGGTGCGCTCCATTTGCTTCAGAGTTGCTTGTTTGGTTAGTATGATTTAGACGTGTATTGTTTGGTATGGCGGGACTCTGTCCCGACCTTTATAAAAATTATGTATTCTTAGCGGCTTGTACAAAGATTTCATGTACATAAAAGATTGTATGGCCTTGTTGGCCTATGTTCAGTATACGAGTGGTTATTTTAGTCTTATAGGCCCGTATGTCTTATGTATAAGTTGGTATCACATGTTGTATTCTACTTATCTCACAACGGCCTTTCGGCTCAGTTATCTATGATAAGTATGACCTAAAAAGGTACGTTATGTTGGTACTCGGTTGAGTAAGGTACCGGGTGCCCGTTGCGGCCTATAGTTTTGGGTCGTGACAGCCCAGGCCCTGAAAATCTTCGTCGCGAACGCGAGGGAAGTCTCGCGATCTTGAAGCCTTGCCCCGCTTGAGCATCGCGGACGCGATGATACCTTTGTGAACGCGGAGGGTAATGGGTATTGGCCCTTCCAAGGCCCCTTTCCTCTATGCGAAAGCGGGTCCACGCATGCAAACGCGAAGGCCACAGGTCCCATACCTTCGCGAACGCGACCAGTGGATCACGAACGCGTATAGTAGATGCCCAGTCCCCAAATTCCTTCTTCGCAAACGCGACTCCACCTCTGCGGTCGCGAAGAAGGAAACCAAAACCAGCATCAACAGAATTTCAGACTTAGCTCCTGTTGGCCGAAATTCACCCGAGACACTCGGAACCTTGTCCAACTGCACTAACAAGTCAATAAACATAATATGGACCTGCTCGAACCCTCGGAATATGTAAAACAACATCAAAACTAAGAATTGCACCCCAAAACAAAATTAAATCAACTTATGAACTTCAAACTTTTCAACTAGTCTCGAATGCGTCGAATCTTACTTAGTAAACTCCGAATGACGCCAAATTTTACGTACAAGTCATAAATCACCATACGGACCTATTCTAAGGCTCGGTAATCCAAATGGACCTCGATAAAAACAAAGTCTACAACAAACCAAATTCAAAGAACTTGAAAACTTTCATTGGACCAATTTTCAACATTAAGCACTGAAACACTCCCGGATCACCCAAAACTCGATCCGAACACATGGACAAGTCCAAAATCATCATACAAATTTACCGGAGCCATCAAATCCCCATTCCGAGGTCGTTTATTAAAAATGTTGACTCAACTCAATCTTGTCCATCTTAGGCCACTATTAAGGAACAAAATGTTCTGATTTCAACCCGAACCCTTCCAAACCCAAGACAACCATCCCCGCAAGCCATAAAATGGAAAAAGTACATACAAGTAGTCTTAATTAGGGGAACGAGTATATAGAAATCAAAACAACTGGTTAGGTCGTTACATTCCCTGCCTCTTAAACAAACGATCGTCCTCGAACGGGTCTAGAATCATACCTGGAGTGCTGAATAGGTGTGGATATCCACTCCGCACATCCTCCTCGGTCTTCCAAGTTGCTTCTTCGACTTTTTGAACCCTCCACCGAATTGTTACCGCAGAAATCTTCTTAGAATCAACTGGCGAATCTGCCTATCAATAATGGCAATTAGGTCTTCTTTATAACCCAAGCTCTCATCTAGCAGAACTATGTTGTAATCTAACACATGCGACCTATCGACATGGTACTTTAGAGCATAGACACATGTAAAAATGGATGAACTCCCGATAGACTGGGAGGCAAAGCAAGCTCACAAGCAACCTTCCCAACTCGCCTCAACACCTCAAATGGGCCAATAAACCTTGGGCTCAACTTGCCCTTCTTCCTAAACCTTATAATACCCTTCATTGGCGAGACTTTCAAGAGAAACTTCTCGCCCACCATAAATAATAAATCAAGCGCCTTCTGATATGCGTAACTCTTCTGTTTGGACTGTGCTGGACGAAGTCGCTCCTGAATAGACTTTACCTTCTCCAAGGCATCCTTCACTAAATCAGTGCCATATAACCTAGCCTCGTCCGGCTCAAACCATCTGATGGGCGAACGATACCGCCGACCATATAAAGCCTCAAATGTAGCCATCTCAATGTTGGACTGATAATTGTTGTTATACACAAACTCATCCAAGGGAAAGAACCGATCCCACTGCCCTCTGAAGTTAACCACACATGCTCTGAGCATAGCCTCAGGAATTTGAATTGTCCGCTCCGACTGCCCTCGGCCTACGAATGAAAGGTTGTGTTAAGATCTATACAGGTACCCAACTCGCTCTGTACTGCTCTCCAAAAATGCGAAGTGGACTGAGGGTATCTATCGGAAATGATGGAAATAGGCACACCATGCAACCGAACAATCTCTTGAATGTAAATTTGAGCCAATCTCTTTGAATTCTAAGTAGTCGCAATTGGAATAAAGTGTGCCAACTTGGTCAGCCTGTTGACAATGACCCAATGGCATCAAACTACCTCAATGTCTGTGGAAACCCAACTACGAAGTCCATAATGATGCGCTTCCATTTCCACTCCGGTATAACCATCTGCTGAAGTAGGCCACCTGGCCTCTAGTGCTCATATTTAACCCACTGGAAATTTAGACATCCCGCTACATACTCAACTATGTTCTAATTCATCTGCCACCACCAATAATGTTGCCTCGGGTCATGCTACATCTTCGTAGCACCTGGATGAATAGAATATCAAGAACTGTGTGCCTCTTCTAGAATCTTCTCCCTCAAGCCATCAACATTAGGAACACATAGGTGACTTTAGAGTCGCAAAACACCATCCCCATTGATAGTAACCTCCATGGAACCACCCTGTAGCTCCGTTTCTCTAAGAACCAGCAAGCGTGGATCATCGTACTGACGAGCCTTGGTCCGCTCAAATAATGAAGATTGGGCCACAACACATGCAAGAACTCGACTGGGATCTGAAATATCAGTCCTCACAAGCCTGTTAGCCAAGGACTGAATGTCCAAAACCAATGACCTCTCCTCTGGTGAAATGAATGCCAAACTACCCATATTCTCGACATTTTTACTCGAGGCATCCGCAACCACATTCGCTTTGCCTGGATGATAAAGGATGATAATATCATAGTCCTTCAGTAACTCAAGCCACCTGTACTGACCCAAATTAAGATCCCTTTGCTTAAACAAAATGTTGCAAGTTGTGATGATCAGTGTAAACCTCACACGACAACCCATAAATATAATGCCTCAAGATCATGAGAGCATGAACTATCGCAGCCAACTCCAAATCATGTACGGGGTAATTCTTCTCATGGGTCTTCAATAGACGTGAAGCATATGCAATAACTCGCCCCTCTTGCATCAATATGCAATCCTGGACAATGCGTGAAGCGTCACAATACATTGTATACTTCCCTAAATTGGAGAACAACCCTAACACCGGTGTTGTAGTCAATGTGGTCTTGAGCTTCTGAAAGCTCGCCTCACAGTGATCGGAACGGAGCACCCTTCTAGTTCAATCTAGTCAAAGGTGACACAATAGACGAGAATCAATCCACAAACCGACAATAATAACATGTTGTGGTAGGATGAGGATAAATCTGGACTGCCTCGATCTTCCTGGGATTTACCATAATACCCTCACCTGACACAACATGTCCCAAGAATTCCACAGAATCCAACCAGAACTCGCACTTGGAGAGCTTAGCATATAGCTTCTATTGCCGTAAGGTCTGAAGCACAACTCTCAAATGTTGCTCGTGCTCCTCCATACAACGTTAGTAGATCAATATGTCATCAATGAAGAAAATGACAAATGAGTCAACATATGGTTTGAACACCCGGTTCATAAAATCCATAAACGCCGCCAGGGCATTGGTCAAGGCGAAGAACTTCACTAGAATCTAATAATGCCCAAAGTTAGTCCGGAAAGCCGCCTTCAGAACATCTAAAGCACGAATCTTCAGTTGATTATACCAAGATCTCAAGTTGATCTTAAAGAACACTATGGCACTCTGCAACTGGTCAAACAAATCATCAATGAGTGACAACAACTACTTATTCTTAAGGGTAACTTTGTTAAACTGGCGGTAATCAATGCACATCCACATACTCACATCTTTCTTCTTCACAACAATACTGGTGCACCCCCAAGGCAACACACTCGGCCTGACAAAACCCTTAACTAGCAACTCGTCAAGTTATTCTTTCAACACTTTAGGAGCCATGCGGTACGGTGTAATAGAGTTAGGATGGGTATCTGGCACCAAATCGATACTGAAATCGATATCACGATTTGGTGGCATGCATGGTATATTAGAAGGAAACGCATCGGAGAACTCCCACACCATGGGAACTGAATCAATCGTGGGAGTCTCTATAGCGATATACCGATCATAAGCCAGATAATCCAAACAACCCTTCTCGACTATATGTTGAGCCTTCAAGAAAGAGATAACCTTGCTAGATGTACTGATAGATGAACCCCTCTACTCCAATCTGGGAAACGCTAGCATCACCAAGGTAACAGTCTTGGCATGGAAATCAAGAATGGCATAGTACAAAGACAATCAGCCCATGCCCAACAAGACCTCAAAGTCAGTTATGTCGAGCAACAGAAGATCTGATCTGGTCTCAAAACCACAGAAAGTAACAATACTGGACTGGTGATTCCGATCCACAACAACAAAATCGCCTACTGGTGTTTCTTAACAGGGCACCTCGTACCCTTCTCCACCTTGCTTGTTTTACTTGTTGAAACTTGTATCTACGTTTTGATCCTCTTATTGGTATTTACCATATGGGTGGATAGATATTCATGCCTTAGGGCTCCTTATCAAGAAGCTTACACGTCTTAGTACACACATGATCTGCTAAAGACCTCACATTTACTCATCATAAGCATGATTCAAAATCGAATTCTTCTAACGAAACTCTTCCACGACAACATTCAATCTCTTACCAATATCTTTCTATATGTAGGTATTGTTGTATTACAAATAAAATAGAATTTAGGAGCTTGAATTCTTACCATTGAGCTCTACCACATGATCTAGAGTA
This sequence comes from Nicotiana undulata, assembly GCA_005239495.1. Taxonomy (NCBI): domain Eukaryota; kingdom Viridiplantae; phylum Streptophyta; class Magnoliopsida; order Solanales; family Solanaceae; genus Nicotiana; species Nicotiana undulata. Next base: position 13,687 of record MDKH01047876.1, on the reverse strand, counting down.
AGAAAAAAGAGTGACAGTCCTAATTGCCCTGTAGCCTCTTGCTTATAAGTGTGTTACACTACACACCCATAAACAAGACTCTACTAGACACGGCTTGTAGACTCCCTAGGAAAGAACTACTCTGATACCAAGTTTTTCACGACCCAAATCGTAGTGCCGCGAAGGGTACCTGGTGCCATACTCAACCGAGTACTAATGTAACATATCTTTATTATCATACCATCATGGGTAAGTGGGCCAGAAGGACCTTTATGACATAACTAGAATAAAATATAATGGAATACTCTGCATAGGACAACCCAATATGATATGCAGACTTATACGTGTGACATATGGGCCTATATGATCAAAATGATCATTTGTACACTCAAAACATAGGCCGGCAAGACCATGCAATCATCCATATACATGACATATATCTACAAGCCTCTAATAGTACATAAATGTCATAAAGGCCAAGACAGTGCCCAGCTATACCAATCTATACATGTCCAAAGCATACTGACCAAACAGGAAACTCTAGAGCAAGTGGAGTGAACCAATATCTTTCACTAAGCTGATACCTACTAGGAGGATTGTCAACCTTTCTATCAGGAACTGCAGACATGAAAGGTAGTGTCCCCATACAAAAAGGACGTTAGTACGAATAATGTACTGAGTATTTAAGGCATAAAAATCAGTATAAAAAACATGAAAGAAACATGGAGTAAAGGACTGAACCTGTAAGTCTGAATAGCTCTCTGAATCATGAAATATTTTATAATGTTATGCATATGCGCATAGATGTCATATCATGCACAGGTATATGCGTACATAACATCATCAAGCCTCTAAGGGCATCCCATCATATCATCTCGGCCTCTGTGGACGAAATCATCAACGTATACCAGCTGATCAGTTGGTGGTGTGTATATAACACCATAAACTTTTCCCATGCCCATATGATATACACGTAAATAATGCCATCTGGTCATGTGTCAATGTCATGTATAAACGAATTCAATGTATAAGAAGTAAGTCAATAAGATCTCTCGGGATGCCATAAGATCAATATGCCTTCGGTTAATATCAAGAAATAAACTTTATCAACTTACGTATATTTTGAGACCCATGAACAAACGATATAATAATAGGACACATGGGGAATCAAGAACATAGGCACCCCTAGTACTTCTAAAAATAGAGTCATTTGTGAAAGTTCAGTGTTTGCTCGTTTCATTTATATCATATGGATCATACCAAAAGGAAAGAAGTGATAGCCTTAACATGCCTTAACTCCTTTGAGTCCTTAATACTTCCAAGAAATTCTTCAAACAACTCAACTTAATCTACCATAGCATAAGGAGATTCGAAATCAATGTTGAGTAAAGGCTAATTCTACAACTTAAACTGGTTGCTCGTTTATGTAAATTTAGGCACCATCGCCCCTGTAACAAGGGCCTCCTCCAATACCATATACCAACAACAACCACCAGAGCAATACAATAAGAACAACATTAACAATAGGGTACAAAATATTTCCTTAACAAGTCATCAATATATCACGACGAGCAGCAAGCTCGTATCGAATCCCTTTAGCACCCTTCAACCCCATTATTATTCATTATTGAAATTAGTAATATATACAATATAATAACCAATACCTTTTAAATGATTTCCAACCTTCTACTCAATTTCAAAGTTACCCAAAATGGCCTAACACAACATAATATCATTGTGGACAACTTCCATGTACTTTATAGCCATTTTTGTTCTAGTTACCAATTTCCTCAACAATATTGACATGTAAACTAACATAATCATACTAACAATATCATATCCAAATTATTTTCTATAATTTCCAGCCACTTAAAGTCCATAAGAGAAACTTTCAAATCAGTCCATCAAGAACAACAACATCTCAAGCTAATCCAAGTATTATCTTGTAGTTTATCATCCTAACAACTTAACCAACTTATAAGAAAGCTTAAGAACAATTAGCAGGCTATTATACTCACCTTAGACAGAAGCAAAAATGTGAAATTTCAGCCAAACACAACCCACAATCTTCCTCAATGACAACACAACCTCATAGAGGTGTTGTTCTTCACTAGAACTAACTTTTGATGTTGAAATATGGTGTAATCACTTTGGAATCACTTCAAAACCTTATGGTATCTATTTAAGAGGGTTATTAGGAGTGTAGGGACGAGGTTGCGTCGAAAATGAAAAAATAAAGGTCGTCCAAGTCATTTTTAAAGTGAAGTAGGTCCACCATCGCCTAAGTGGGTCCCATTGGGAGCTTCTTGCGTTGTTAAGCAAAAATACGAATATCTCTCTACTCTGATGTCGTAATGAAAAATGGTTTAATGTCTTAGAAACAAAACTCGTAGATCTTCAATTTTGTAAGCGGATCGCCCCATAAGTCAAAGTATATTGGGAGAAAATCTTAGATACATTTGGCCTAATTTTCAGAAAAAAATATAACTTGTGATGACCTTTGCAAACTTTTGTTCCGCAACTTTCTTGACTTCACAAAATAGCACACAACTATCATACGACTAAAATAACTCATAAATATACTCCTTATCATGTTAAGAACCCTAGTCTCACTCCAAAGTGCATGTTATAACATTCCATACTTATCGACTTTCGACGAAACTTATTTTCTTCAATTCGTTTAGCTTCTAAGACTTCCAACCCTCTTGGTTGTTGTTATCCCTGATCTTTAATATTTTTAACCTCCACCTCCGTGTTCGCGAAGAAGGAAACCAGAACCAGCAACAGCAGAATTTCAGACTTAGCTCCGGGTGTCCGAAATTCACCCGAGCAACCTGGTATCCTGTCCAACTGTACCAACAAGTCCATAAATATAATACAGACCTGATCAAACAATCAGAACATGTAAAACAACATCAAAACTTATATTTTCACCCCAAAACCAAATTAAATCAATTTATGACTTCAAACTTTTCAACGAACTCCCAACGCGTCGAATCTTAATTAGACAACTCGGAATGATGCCAAATTTTGCGTATAAGTCATAAATCGCTATACGGACCTATTCATAGGCTCGGAATCCCAAGCGGGCCTCGATAACACCAAAGTATACTTCAAACCAAATTCAAAGAACTTGAAAACCTTCAATGCGCCAACTTTCAACATTAAGCGCTGAAACGCTCCCGGATCACCCGAAACTCGATCCAAACTCACGCCCAAGCCCAAAATCATCATATAAACCTATTGGAACCATCAAATCCCGGTTCCGATTTCGTTTACTAAAAATGTCGACTCAAGTCAAACTTGGCCATCTTAGGCCACTATTAAGGAACCAAGTGTTCTGATTTCAACCTGAACCCCTCTAAACCCAAGCCAACCATCCCCGCAAGTCATAAAACATCAAAAGCACAGTTTGAGTCTTAATTAGGGGAACGAATATCGAGAAAGTAAAATGAGTGGTCGGTTCGTTACATCTTGGGTGGGTTTCGAATGTGTTTCGGAATGGTTTGAACTCATTTTGGGTTGCTAGTGTGCTGGTGCTGCAGCTATCACAATTTCTAGCACCAGCCTCAAAATTGCAAAGTGAATAGTAGGGGAGCAGGTTTTGCAATTGTAATGTCACACTCGCAACTACGAAGAGTAGGCTAGTTTGGGTAGGATCGCATTTGCGACATTTTAGTCATATTTATGATGGGAGCAGGCTTTGCAACTGCTAAGCCATTGTCACATTTGCGACATCCCCTTAGGCTATCAGGAGACGCAATTTTGAGGCTTTATTTGCAATATGAGGTTTCGCAATTACGAACCCAGTGTCGCAATTGTAACATCTACAACTGAACAAAGGGTTGGAAAGTCGGAATTTCATCTCATTTCTCTCATTTTAGAACACCAGACACGGTGTGAGGCGATTTAGAGAGGGGATTTTCACCTTCAATCATTGGGTAAGTAGTTTTAATTAATTTCCAACTATATTTCCTGATTATATATGAGATTTAACATCAAATTTATGAGAATCAAAGAGAAATTTTGGGGATTTTTTTCCAAATTTTGAAAAATGAATATTTTGAGTTTTGAGAACCGAATTGGACTCGAATTTGAAAATAAAACACATATATAGACTCCTGGTGTTATGGGTAGTCAAGATCTACCCTTGGGTTCGGGTTTTAACTGTGGGAAACCGGGGCCGGGGTTGAGTTTTGTTGAGTTTTGGGAAATTGTATGAGGATCATAGCTTTGTTAATCTTAATTGGCTTCTCTTGCATTATTTGATTATATTTATCTATTTTTGGTTAGATTAGATCCATATGGAGGCACGTTTTAAGGCAAAAGATATTTTGAGTGTTTATTTGTCCTAGTTGAGGTAAGTATCTTGTCTAACTTTGTGTGTGGGAACTACCCCCTTTGGATTTGGGTTGATTGTGTTGTCTGAGTTATGTGGAAGACGTGTACATGAGGTGATGAGTGTGTACACGGGCTTTATGTGGTATTTAACTTGCTTAGACTCTTAGGTTATTTATAAGCACTTAATTGAAGTTATTATTATTTGTTTTATCTCTCGTTGGTAATTTATTCTCACATGTTTTAATTGAAATTGTCATTATATATTCTAGTTTCCATTGTCTAGTTACTCTTATGTGCATTTACTTGTGGTAGTTCTTACATGACTCCTTCCATTGTTACGTTATTCTCATGCATTTAGACTTAGTTTCTATCCCTTTAATTATTAAGCTTATGTCATGTATTTGAATTGGAAGTTGTTAATGGTTGAGAATTTTTTCCTTGTTGAGTTTTTTCTCATTACTTTGTTGCTATTGAGGTTTTGTACACATTGTGGTTGAGCCTTGGGCTACATGTTGTAATACGGAACATGTGGTGCGAGTTGATTATTGTGTTGTGATAGTGATGTGCATGCGGCAATATAAGGATAGGGGTTGATGTGCACGTGGGTGTGATAAGATGGGGTTGATACGCGTGTTGCTAGTAAGGGAATTACTTAAAGCATGCAGTGAGATAAGGGGGCTAAAGCGCGTGTATCTACTCATGCTACAGTTCTGCACATTTTGTGCAGATCCAGATACATCCATTCGTGTTGGACGCTAGTTATCGACCAGTTATTCAATAGACTTCAAGGTGCAGTTTCTCGCGGGCCTTGGAATCACCTTCGGCTTTTAGTTGTATTACTGTTTATTTCCAATTGAAAATAGTATTGTATTTAGATATTATTAGTGCATTTTTTGTAGAGCTTATGACTCGATTCCACCAAGTTTTGGGAGTTATTTCCAGTTGTACCGTTTGGGGTTTTATTATGATAGCTTAATAGTTTAATTTGATATCTAAGTTGTTATTTCTATAAAATCTCAATGTATGTTAGGCTTACCTAGTCTTAGGGATTAGGTGCAATCACGACATCCTAAAGTGGGAATTTAAGATCGTGAAAAGTTGGTATCAGAGCCCTAGGTTTACAGGTGTTACGAGTCATAAGCAATTTTAGTAGATTCTTGCAGATTGACACGGAGATGTATGTACTTATATCTGAGAGGCAACAGAACTGTTAGAAAATTCCACTTCTTTGATTACCTATTGTGTGAATATGTTGATTTCGAAATCTAAGTCTTTGTCTTTATATTCTCCCACATATGGTGATGACACGCACTGTTGTATTAGATGATCATACACTCGTTCCCCTTGCTAGAGTCATGCGAGGCTGGGGCAGAGGCCAAGGAGGGCGTGTGTTGCAGCCAGAGCACCTGCCCGAGCAGTGATTGAGGAGCCACTAGTAGCTTAAATTGGAGGAAAGGCACCCGAGGTGCATGTTGTTACCCCTAGACTTCAGAAGACCTTAGAACAGTTTTTGAGCATGTACGTCACTCTAGCTCAGGCGGGATTGATTCCCTTTGCACTAGCTACTTCTCAAGCTGGGGGAGGAGCTCAGACTCCCGCGGTTCGTATTCTAGAGCAGCGGGTCCATATTGGTCAAGTTCCGCGTGTCATTCCAGCATAGACCATCATTCTGGTTTAGCCTAAGGTCAGGCCAGAGGCATCTGAGGAGGAGTAGATTTATCGAGGGGATTTGTTATGGTCGTAGGTTTATAATGGCTTGTGAGTTGGAGACGGATACTTTGTTCCAGCAAGTGGTAGAGATTTTCTAGAGGATGGAGGGCATGCGATCCGAGAGAGAGAGAGGTTCGGGAGGCAAAGAGGCCTCGAGGTACTTGGGGATTTAGTGGTGGCCACACTATAGTTTTAGCCCGTCATGGCATAGGATAGGTGAGTCCCCCAGTTCATTCATCACTTCCATCTACTAGCAGTGCTACGGCCATTTCGAGGCCTCATGTTGCCTATTATGCACAACTATTTTCCAGTGCACCTTCTGCACAGGCGTGCCTTCACCAGTTTGTCTAGCCGGCCAGGACAGATTCAATTTCATTAGCCACGCCCCCGAGAGCTTGTTTCGAGTGTGGTTATACCAAACATATGGTGAGGGACTGCCCCAAACTCATGAGGGGTGCACCTCCACAGACTACACAGACTCTACGGATTTCATAGGGTTCACAAGCCATGGTTTTTGCTCCAGTTGCCGATCCACCTGTACCATTAACTAGTAGTGGAGGTCATGCGGGTAGAGGTCACTCTAGAGGGGGAGGTCAGGCTTGGTTCAATTCTTTTCCTAGCAGGACAGAGGTGATTTCATCAAACTCTATTCTCAAAGGTATTGTTCTGATCTGTCATAGGGATGGTTCGACTTATTCATATGTGTCATCTTACTTTGCTCTGTATTTGGATATATCTCGTAACTCATTGAGTGTTTTTGTATATGTATCCACGCCTATAGGATAAAGACGGCTCTATAAGGATGTGTATTGATTATAGGCAGCTGAACAAAGTTACAGTCAAGATCAGGTACCCGTTACCAAGCATTGATGACTTATTTGATTAGCTTCAAGGTGCTAGAGTGTTCTCGAATATTTATTTGAGGTTAGGGTATCATCACCTGAAGATTCGGGATTCACATATTCCGAAGACTGCTTTTAGGATTCGGTATGGTCACTATGAGTTTCTGGTAATGTCATTTGGGCTGACCAATACCCCAGCAGCCTTTATGCACTTGATGAATAGTGAATTCCAGCCGTATCTTGATTATTTTATCATCACATTCATTAACGACATCTTGGTGTATTCTCACAATCGGGAGGATCATGAATAACACTTGAGGATCGTGCTCCAGGCCTTGAGGGAGAAGAAGTTATGTGCAAAGTTCTCCAAGTATGAGTTTTGGCTTGATCTGGTGGCGTTTTTGGGTCACGTGGTGTCTAGTGAGGGGATTAAGGTAGATTTAAAGAAGATTAATGTAGTTTAGAGTTGGCGTAGACCGTCTTCAGCTACTGAGATCTGAAGTTTTCTTGGTTTGGCCAGATATTATCGTCGCTTTGTAGAGGGTTTCTCGTCCATTGCTGCACCTTTGACTAGATTGACCCGGGAGGGTGCTCCTTTCATATGGTCTGAGGATTGTAAGGAGAGCTTTCAGAAGATCAAGACTGCATTGACTACAACCCCAGTGTTGGTGCTTCCTACAGGTTGCGGGTCTTACACTGTGTATTGTGATGCCTCACATGTTGGGCTTGGCGCGGTATTGATACAAGACTAAAGGGTGATTGCCTACGCGTCTCGGCAGAAGGATCATGAAGAGAATTACCATGTGCATGACTTAAAGTTGGCGGCCATTGTTTATTCATTCAAGATTTATAGGCACTATCTGTATAGTGTTCCATGTGAGGTCTACACCGACCATCGGAGTCTCCAGCATCTGTTCAAGCAGAAAGACCTTAATTTGCGTCAGCAGAGATGGTTAAAGTTGTTGAAAGACTATGATATCACCACACTTTATCATACCGGGAAGGCCAATGCCGATGCATTGAGTAGCAAGGCAGAGAGTACAGGCGGTTTAGCATATTTACCGGCAGCAGAGAGGCCACTAGTCATGGATGTTCAGGCCTTGGCAATCAGTTACTGAGATTGGATGCTTCAGAGCCTAGATGGTTTCTTGATTGCATGGTTTCTCGATCTTTTTTGTATGAGTGTGTCAGTATGAAGACCCCCATTTTCTTGTCCTTAAGGACACGGTATAGAACGGCGATGCCAAGGAGGTTTCTATTGGAGAGGATGGGGTGTTGCGAATTCTGGGGCGGATGTGAGTGCCCAATATGGATGGGTTACATGAGTTGATCCTTGAGGATTCCCATAGTTTGCGGTATTCCATTAATCTGGGTTCCAATAAGATGTATTAGGATTTGAGGCGGCGCTATTGGTGGACAAACCAAGTTTGCGCACTTCATTCCGGTGGTGACTCTTATTCCTCAGAGCAGTTGGATCATATCTATATCTATGAGATTGTTTGTCTTCACGGTGTGCCGATGTACATTATCTTCGATCGAGGCACGTAGTGCACATCGCATTGCTGGAGACCCGTGCAACGTGAGTTAGGCACATGGGTTGAGTAGAATAAACATTTCACCCCCAAACGGACGGGCAGCCTGAGTGCATTATTCAGATCACGGAGGATATGCTACATGCTTGTGTTATGGATTTTGGGGGTTCATGGGATCAATTTCTACCCCTTGCAGAGTTCGCCTACAACAACAACTACTAATCGAGTATTCAGATGGCTTCTTATGAGGCCTTATATGGAGACGGTGTCGTTCTCTAGTTAATTGGGTTGAGCCGGGAGAGGTTAGGTTGTTGGGCAGAGATTTGGTTCGGGATGTCTTGAAGAAAGTCAAGTTGATTCAGGATCGGCTTCGTATAACACAATCTAGATAGAAGAGTTATGATGATCGAAGGGCTCGTGATGTAGCATTTATGGTGGGAGAGAGGGTTTTACTTCGGGTTTCACCCATGAAGGGTGTGATGAGGTTCGAAAAGAAGGAAAAATTGAACCCTAGGTATATTGGTCCTTTTGAGATGCTTGAGAGAGTTGGTGTGGTGGCCTACAGACTTGCATTACCACCCAGTTTATCGGTAATTCACTTGGTGTTCCATGTTTCCATGCTCCGGAAGTATTATGATGATCAATCACATGTATTAGATTTCAGCTCAGTCCTATTGGACAAGGATTTGACATATGTTAAGCAGTCGGTGGCCATCTTGGACAGGCAGGTCCGAAAGTTGAGTTCAAAGAACATTGCTTCAGCGAAGGTTCGATGGAAGGGTCATTCGGTCGAGGAGGTCCCTGGGAGATCGAGCACGACATGCGAAGTTGTTATCCTCGTCTTTTCGTCACTTCAGGTATGTCTATGCACGTTCGATAATGACCCAACCAGTCGTTTCGTGTATTTGAGCCTCGTTTCATCTTTTGATGCTTCACACATGTATATTTGTGGTTTTATGACTTGTGGGGGTTGGTTAGTTTTGTTCCGGGAAGGTTTTGGGTTGATTTGGACCGGGAAGGTTAGTTTTGACTTTTGTGAAAACGACCCTGGAACGATGTTTTGATGTCTCTGATAGGTTCGTATCGTGATTTTGGACTATGGTATATGCCCAAAATAGAATTCGGAGGTGCCTATGTTGATTTGACTTGTTTTGTCGAAAGTTGATAATTTAAGGTTTAGAAGTTTCTCCCAGTTTAACTGTAGGTTAACGTTATGACTATCGAGTTTGGAATTTTGTTTTTGGACTTGGAATAGATCTGTTTTGCAATTTTTAACTTGGCTAAAAAAAATTAGTGTCATTTGGAGTTGGTTTGATAGGATTCGGCCGCTTGGCTGCAATTTTAGAGGTTCTTGAGTTTTTTTTGTAAATTCATGCGCTTTAATGTTCGATTCGTGGTTCTAGATGTTATTTTGGTATTTTTATTGCGCGAGTGAGTTTGTATGATTTTTTTAGGCTTGGGTGGATGCTTGGTTTGGATCCCCAAGGGCTCGGGTGAGTTTCGGGATGGTTTGAACATATTTTAGGTTGTTGGTGTGTTGGTGCTGCAGTTATCGCAATTGCGAGCACCAGCCACACAATTGCAAAGTGGAAAGTGGGGGAGCAGGTATCACAATTTCGATGCCCCACTCTCAGTTGCAAAGAGTAGGCATCTGAGTAGGATCGCATTTGCGACATTTTAGTCGCATTTGCGAAGGGAGTAGGCTTAGCAATTGCGAAGCCATTACCCCTTAGGTTGTCAGGAGCCGCTATTGCGGGGCTTTCTTCGCAATTGCGAGGTTTTGCAATGACTCGGTAGGAGGCGAGTTGGAGAGCGTATTTTCACCTACAATTATTGGGTAAGTAGTTTTAATCTATTTCGAACTATGTTTCATGATTATGTATGAGATTTAATATCAAATTTATGAGAATCGAAGAGAAATTTTGGGGATTTTACCTAAGTTTTAAATAATGAAAATATTGGGTTTTGAGAGTTGAATTGGACTCGGATTTGAAAACAAAACACAGATATAGACTCGTGGGGTTATGGGTAGTCAAGATCTACTCTTGGACTCAGATTTTGACCAGGCGGGCGCGGTGTTGACCTTTGGAGAAGTCTAAAGATCATAGCTTTATTAATCGTAATTGATTTTTAGCATTGTTTAATGATATGAAGTCATTTTTTGTTAGATTTGAGTAGTGTGGAGGCCTAGTTGAGGCAAGTATGTTGTCTAACTTTGTGTGGGGGAACTACCCCTTAGGATTTGGGTTGATTGTACTATCTGAGTTATGTGAAAGACGTGTACACGAGGTGACGAATGTGTACACGAGCTTTATGTGGTATTTAACCGTTTAGACTCTTATGTTATTCATAAGAACTTAATTAAAATTATTATTATTTGTTTTATCTCTCGTTGGTAATTTTATTCTCACATGCTTTAATTGGAATTTTCATTACATATTCTAGTTTCCATCGTCAAGTTACTTTCATGTGCATTTACTTGTATTAGTTGTTACATGTCATTTCTTCCATTGTTACGTTATTCTCATGCATTTAGATTTAGTTGTTGTCCATTTCATTGTTAAGCTTATGTCATGTATTTGAATTGGATGTTGTTAATAGTTGAGATATCTTTCCTTGTTGAGTTGTTTCTCATTCCTGCTATCGAGATTTTGTACCCATTGTGGTTGAGCCTTGGGCTACATGTTGTGGTAACATCGGTATTGTTGATTTTGGAAATGTTGTGGCATATGGCATGTGTGGTGCGAGTTGATTACTATGTGTGATATTGATGTGCATACAGCGTTAAAGGATAAGGAGTGATGTGCATGGAGCCAGATAAAGTAGGATTCATACGCGTGTTGCTAGTAATGGAATTGCTTGAAGCCACGCGGTGAGATAAGGGGGCTAAAGTGCGTGTAGCTATTTCAGAAAAATGTTTTCAATAATACAAATGCAAGGCTCGCACAGCGATATAAGCGAGATTGTGATTGCAAATTGTGAAATGTGGATATGAGGCGTATTGCCTCGATTGTGATTCTTGTTGAACATTCTATGTTAAAAAGGCTTGTTGGTTAACCACGTCTGAATTTCCTCAAGTCAAACAAGTCTGAATTTCTTCAAGTCAAAGTTAACCACGACACTTACCTCTTTCTGAAACACGATCAACAATCAACCACGGCATTTTCTTTCGAACAAGACTCCAAACGAATCAAATTTATCCAAATCATATGTAAATAATTCAAAATAGGCTTTAGAAACTAACTACGAATGAAAAAGGTTCAATCTTGACTATTATTAAAAAAAAAGTCAACAAAATTTAACCACATGCCCACATGGTCGAAATCCGAGATTCTGACTAAATTTTGTTACCCATACTCCCCTGAGCCCGGATATGTGATTTGTTTCGAAATCTATCTTCAATTCGAGGTCTAAATCTCAATTTTTAAAAATTCCTAAATTCTATCCAAAACCCCCAATTTCTACTTTGAAATTCATAGATTTGATGATAAAATTCATGGAAAGTAATTAAAATTGATTGAAAACTAGTTAAAGCTGCTTACCAATAAATTTGGGAAGAAAATCCTGTTCAAAAATCGCCTCTATAGAGTTGAGGGTTCAAAAATGTTATAAATGAACCAAGTTCTAAAATTTCCTACTTTTCCCCAGATGCATGTATCGCAATTGCAAACTCTTATTTGCAAGTGGGATGTCCGCAAAGGCGAACCACTAATCGCAATTTGCAATTACGATCAGTGCTTGAGCCTAAGAAGTATCGCAAATGCGAATAAGCCTTCGCATTTGCGAAGGTCCCTTACCTTGCAATTGCGAACTAAGCTGCTCAGTGTGGAAAATGATACACACCAGCCACAATTGCGATGATGCAACCCTTCGCAAATGCGGCTCCTACTTTGCAATTAGATATTTCTCGATTTACGTGCGTAGTGCATGTCGTTTTTCGAAAAGTTTTTACATAAAATTTTGAGTAGACTTGAGGTAGAACTGCTGGCGTTCGTAGTCCCTTAAGTCCCCTTCTATTCAGTATTTAATGTTTACTTTTGTTTCAAATAGTTGTGTTTCGTTCAGACTTAATTTGTAGTATTCTAGTTTCTCATGTATTCGTGACTCCAGATTTCTAGGATATGTTTAGACCGCGTTACGTTTGTATTTATCACATTTATTTGAGATTATTGCAGCTTCGTGTTATTAAAGTTCTACTTTTAAATATTTTAAAATGGTTAATTAATTAGCTAACGTTGACTTGCCTAGCAAGTAGATGTTAGGTGCCATCATGGCCCCACAGTTGGGATTTCGGGTCGTGACAAGCCCTCTTCGCAATGAGATATGTAGCCGCAAAATCGATGCTCACAAATGCGAGATCTGCAGGCTCACACCAGCAACAGCTAATACTCAGCTATTCCAAAACACTCCAAAACTCACCCTGAACTCATCCAAGCCCCTCAGGCTCCAATCCAAACTACCACACAAGTTTATTAATATTATACGAACTCGCTCGCTAACTTAAATAATCAAAATAACATCAAATATCAAAAATGACCATAGTGTTTCATTAACCATAGTGATTGATGAGAATCGATCATCAAAACTCAATATTGCAACTTTGAAACTCAATTTTCCAATTTATTTTTTTACATAACGCGCTGAAACGCCTTCAGTAACCCGAAACTCCAACCAAACATGCATACAAGTCCAAAAACATCATAGGAACCTATTGGAATCATCAAAACACCGATCCGAGGTCATTTACAAAGAATAATGATCGTGATCAATCATGCCTCGATTTAAGTCAAACAATCGCATTTTCTTCTAAATTTCACATTAAACTTTCCAAAATATCACAGAGCACGCACGCAAGTCATAAATCATCAAATAAGACTACAGGGGTCTCGAAACATAGAAAAGGGAGCTAGTACTCAAAACGACCTACCTAGTCGGTGCACGAAAGTTTTATTTGAAGTTGTAAAATTTACACTAATAAGGTAAAATTGGAGGACAAAGGTTGAATTTAGGCATTTGTGCATGAAGTTTACGCATCTCATATCTCTCAAATATATTTCTTCTTCTGGTTTGAAATATCAAAGACATTAATAATATGCCAAATTGAGAGTAATTTATTTAGCTAGTCTTCATCCCTTCTCATGTTCCCAATTTTTTCAAACAACACCTAGTTGATTTAAACTCACTTTTAAAATTGTAGAATTCTAGACCCACTTCCCCAAGCTTCCTCATAATGCAATGTACAATAAATCATGGCACGACATTACCTTCGTGCGTATAATAAAT